>BGPR01004160.1:28015-38275 GCA_013235015.1 Araneus ventricosus | reverse complement strand
ATTCTTTCCCATTTTATTTGTTTAATCTTAATGTGTTATAATTTTTATTGAAGCATGGTTTTCGTTGTTTGATTGTATCTTAATTGGTTAGTTGATGCATTGATATTGTTAATGCTATTACTGGATGCTGCTGCGTTGCGCGCAAAAGGTATATCGTTATCTGTATTGTTTACTTCTTCTGTATTTTCTTTTTTGTAATTAGAATTTTTGACATATCCTACGTGCTATTATGACAATTTAGAGGGTGGCTTGACCATTTTGTTTCCTTTATTCGTTTATTGTGTTTTCATCTACCTTTCAACCGTATTCCATTATAAAATTTCATTTTCTAAGCACAGCCATAAGAGAAAGCGGTTTTTACAATCCTCTATTGCTGACGTGTTATTTCTTCGCAAATTCACTGTAGTACAAAAACCAATGTTCTGACAAAAAGTCATAAAAGGAACAAACCATGAGAACAGCATTGATTTTATTCTTCCGAAAAGTGCAGCCCGAGGCTATAGGAAAAGGTGTTTTAAAACAGTGACGAGGAATGTTGTACACCTATTGGAGGAAAACTATCGAATATTTTTCTTGGCGCGAACATACCTCTGTCATTCATACTCTTAAAAGAAAGAGGACCCGAAGAGATTCGAACTCCAAAAGCAATATCGTGTCAAATATTGCAGAAAACACCTAAATTCTAAAATATATACTTCACTGTGACGGGGAAAAAAACTCCCTAAACTCACTTTCGTCACTACAGTTTGCTGGAGGCCTCTGGGCGATACGAAACACAGCAAAAACGAGTGAGGAAGAACAACAAAATAACGAGGGAACTGTGACGATGGAGGGGAAAAAAATTGGAAATCTTCCCTGAAGGCGACAATCTGATATACGGGAGAAAAATTCTCTCTTCAAGTAAGAAAATTTTCTTTGCGAAGTAATGATATATAGCTCTTCTTATCCACTCCATCAGAAATATGTAGAATATCCCGCGACAATATTTCTTTAATATTTAGTATGCGTATCTCTCAGACAAATTTTCCCTCCGACGTGCTTATTTTCCCCTCTACTTGTATTTTCCTATCGCTTCATATAAAATTCAAGATTAGAGGTAATTGATTGCGCGTTTGTATGGTTCGATCGCAGACGACAACTATTTTTTTGGAATAATAACCGCTTTCCTGCAAACCGAGGGATTTTTATGAAATTTAACGCTTGTTGGTAAAGCAATCGAAGCGAATAAAGAATACATGAAATTTCTTCACGTTTGCTTTGTATTAAAATCTATTGGTTAAAATTAGTTTATATACATAAAATTTATTTTGCAAAGTGAGAATAATTTGATTTTCATGGTTAAACGACATAAGAATATTTGGAGGGAACCGTACCGGTGCCAGAAAAACTACATATTTTTTACATAAAATTGTATGCATGCAAAAATGGTAATCAATGTTGATTTAAAAAGCATCAAAACTCTTCGAAAAGGCGTTATAATAAATATATCCGACACTATTAACGATATACTTTATATGATACATCAAAGATATGTGACAATATCGTTCATATAATCCCTATATCATATTTATTATATCATATAATATTGACAATATATTATAAATATTTTATTAAGAATATCAGATTATAATATTGACAGTCTCTATACGCGTGTGATATTTCAATAAATTCACTTCTTTTTCCTAAATAATTGTATTTTGAACATTTTATAATCTAATTTTAGAATATTTTTAGAATTATCTTCTTTTTTTAATATCATTTTAAACGATTAAATCTTGTGGAAATTAAGATTTTTGAGAGGATATTTTTATTTTAGGGCTACATTATTTTTTTGAAGGAAAATGAATCGGTATTTTAGAAAAGATAACTTTCTTGTAATAACAACATTCGCATATTCTAATTATGGTATTTCATAAACAAGAATGAATTTATGAAAATCCATGTTTTTATTCAGCTCTTTAAAAAAATAAATTGCGGAACCTCGGAAATCTGATGACATAAGCAATCATTAACACCTTATTCTGATTGCTTTTAAGGTTTGATTAGTCAATATATGTCCAAAAGTTCCTGCAAGGTTTTATTTAACATTTTAAAAAATCAAAGTACAGGTAAAATAAATAAGTGAAAAACATTTAAGATTTAAGATGCTCTAATTTTGGAAACATATTTTAATTTAAATTATATTTTGACGTAGATTTACGTCTGTCCATAGTGATCTAATGGTGTGTCGGGAAAGGAAAAAATTATGCCTCTTTTAGTGGTAGTTTTAAAGATTTATAGTTCCGCAATAAGATAACATAGAGAGTTGGTTTTAATTACATTTAACAGAGAAAGGTAGATATAAAAGATTACAAAAATAATTTTGGAATTTTTAATTATGGTTTAGTCACAGTCGAGTTGCAAAGTTGGTGAAAATCACGAAGAATTTTGATGTTGTCACAGTGACCGATGCGCACGCATCGGCTGCGAGAGGTGTATTAACTGTAATTTAACAGATTAATAATTAATTAATTCAGATTAATTCATTTAACAGAGGAAGGTCATAGAGCATAGGTGTTATGTCAAAGTCACACAGAGCTACTTTAGTAACAGAAAGTCACAATTGAGTAATCGATTAATAAACTGTCCTTAATTAATTATTATTAACAATTGTTGATTTAATTGAGCTGTCCTTTCCATCGATTTAATTGATTTGATTTGGTTTTAGTTTCATTTAACAGAGAAATGTCATAGGTCAAAGTCACATAGAGACATATAGAACAACTTTTGTCGCAGAAAGTCACAGTTGAGTAAGGTAAGTAAGTCTACGCCACTAAATTTCAGCGGCCGTTTCGCAGAGACAGCCTCCCGTCTATTTTTTTTAAAGCTAAAATTAATGAAAACTAAATTCCCTTTTTGGAAATCTAAATTAAAGATGTTTAACTTACCATTTTAATCAAAAACATTTCAATAGTTACAGAACAGTTAAAAGGATTCTAGCAACTTTAAATACATATAAGTTAAGTATTTATTATTATGTGTATGTATGTAAAAAGTACTTCTAGCAATTAATATCAAAATCTTACAAAAGGTGCGTGATGATTACCTAGAATTTTCACAAGAATAGCAAAACAAGAATTTTAAAAAAAATATGCAAATATCTGATGGTGTATAATTTATATTATTTTTCCTGAGACCTTAGAAAAACTACAAAAGTATAATTTAACTGATGAAATATGCATTTTAAGTACAATCTTAAAGAATGAAATCGATGAAACGCTAATATTTCATAGTTATTACTGAAAATTGAAAGAAAAGTCTAAATCAATCAATTAACTTTAAACAACGCGATGCATATCTTTCGATGTTTTTTTTTTGCTTTTACTACCAACCATTTTTAATAATTAAATATTATTTTATTTTTAATTCATATAGTTATTTCACAAAATGTTTTATACTGAAAAATTTACTGTTTTTTATGAAATCTGTTATACATTACACAATTTCGAAAAAATTGTCATTTTATCCTAATTATAAAACCGATTTAAATTATTTTCAGAATTACTTATAAGGTGGTCATTATTCTTCGCGGAAAAATTATTTTCTAGAAAATATTATTCTTTCAATATGTATTTTAATATTATTGCAAAAATCATTAAAATTAAATTAAATCGAACACTTAAGTTTTTTCCAAATATAATACAGCTAAAAATATAATTTTTCTTAGGAATTTTGATTAATTTAATGGATGGCTGTAATTGTTCGATACAAATTAGCGAAAATAAATACCGATTCTGTCTTATTTTTAAACAAACAAAAATCATTTCCTGTTTATTTAAAATAACTAGAATAAATCATATCTACTACGAAGTAAATCAGAGTGCCTTTTATCTCAAAAAATATATGAATATCTCTAAAAATGAAAATTTAATTTTGTTGTCTTTATTAATTTCTATAGAAATATTTTTCAAGAACTTAATGATAAAAATACCTGTAAGTACTTAGAACTATAACTAAATTTGGATTAAAATTATAGAATTGCAAAATTCAGTAACTTTCTTATTCACTAAACGTCAAATTCAAGGGATACATGCGACAGCTCCTTTTTCTCTATAGAAAGAATATACAAAACTCTTGTATGTTATTCATAAACTTTTCCAATCAATAAATTTTAGAGCTCTTTTCCTAGGTCCATTGTAATATCTTCAAATTTTATCCAGTTCTTTAGAATGAGAAAAGAAGCACAAAGTGCAAGAGAAGAGATATTAATATTTTTCTTCCTTATTTTTCTCCATTGTCTATTGAAAAACTGAAAAAAAATTCTTTTCAGTTAGATATACAAAGGGACAATAGCTTCGATTCATTTGAACTAAGGTTCTTTTCCCTCAGCACTTTTGCAAGTCCTTCTAATCTGATGTAAAAGCCACAAGACCTTAAAGTCAAAACGCGAAAAACGAAAGCCAAAAGAATCGATATTAATACTTTGCTTCCGTTTTTTTTTCACCTCCTTCTGCATGGCGTGCCATGTCGCATTATATTATGCAGATGTGATCGAGAAAGATTGTGGCGTTTCTCATATGTTGCGGAGTCCTCATCTACGGACAAAGGATGTTTCGCCTATCCTGTTGTTAAGATTATACGAAAATTTGTTCTGTTCCTTCTACATTACTTTTCCCCCACCATTTTTTTTTCACTTTCTCTGAAGACTACTAGTACCTTCGCACATTGTATGGTCTTTTTTTTCACTGCTCTGTCTCTCTTCTTAATGGGCAAGAAGAAAAAGTAAGGCACAAGAAAGAAGAATTCCTCTGTTTACCCTCGGGAAAGTAATATGTGGAAAGAAACATGAGTACGATGTTCATGTTCCTGTTGAGAGTTTTCGAAAATATAATCCGCCCTTTTAAAATGCAGGTTTATGCAAAATACCGTATAGGTGACACATATGCATAAAACATTAGATGAAATTGGCATCTTTGTTTTGTATATGCTGACGAAGTGACTCCAAAAAGTTTATGATTGTCTTATTCCGTGCTGAAAGTCATTCTTATTTTTTAGCTCTTACTTATTTTTATCATTTAAGTTACAGACCAGAAATTTTTACTTGAAAGGAAAAGAAAAATCACTATATAGTCTTTTACTAAACAACTATTTTCATTTTCTTTTCTGGTAGAGATTTGAAGAAGAAAAATGTCTGCCTTTTATTCAAAATAATACGTACGATGTTTAGTGTAAATGCTTCAGCTTCAAGACCAGAGAATAACGGGTTCGAGACTAGATTACACGGAAAAATTGTCATCGCAGGGCAAAATGTTTCGAGACTGGATATTTGTAGAGTTGGGTGATGGCTTAGCGGTCGTTCTCGCAATCAGACTATATTTGATATCATGCTATCTGTCCCAAATTATCCCTTGTAGGATTTCAAAACGGTACGTTAATTTAACTTAACTAAACCATAATAAAATATTTTCAGCTTCAAATAATGAATTTCACCTTTAATAATAATAAGGATTGAAACATGGCATAAGGAAAGAAGGAATAACGAATGAAGGATTAATTTGTCAATAACTCTCTGAACCCGGCTGGAGTGAGAATTCCAGTACCTCAAAAACTGAAGTAAATTTTCGTTCACGAAAAGAGAATGAAATCTTTCCTTTCTTTACAGAAATTCCAGGAGGATGACACCCAAGTTAGGGCGATCAATTGTCAAGAAAGAAAGGAACCACTTTTCTCCCGTAAAATTCATTCAGGCGCCCGAGTCCGGCCTCTGTCGAATGGGGCGGGTTGAGGCGGAATAGGGCTCAAAGAGATAATATTAAAATATGATTTATTATACCAAGTATGATGTCAGCATTTCTTCCATAGTGTTTCATATACCTGATATTTTTTTTGAATACGTTATAGTTTTCATTTTATTTCAACTTTTTAAAAAATTTAGTTCTCTAATTTTTTTATTAGTTTAAGGTGAAATAAAATACTTGATTGCATACTATCTATTACTACTTAATTCCCATTGAATTGTTTTAAATATATAAATCTTAATTTTGTAGAATAATTATTAACATTTTTTGGAATTTAAATTCTTTAAAGCAAGTGTAGATTTCTTATATTACTTATTGTGCGTGCTTGATGCATTGCTTAATTTAAGTCTTTTTTGGATGTATTAATTTATGCATAGAGAACCAAACGGGCGAAGAAGCAATTTTAATAGTCATGAAGGAAATAAAAAAAGTTATAACAAATTAAATATTCTGAACGGAAACGGAACATAAGCATAATTTTAAGTGAGGATGTCATAGTAGCGCATACTGTTTTCCATTCAGAAAGATGTAGAATTTTGAGTTTCCATTGTGTTTCAAGCTGAATTGCGTAAAAATATTCTACGGAGATTATTAACTTCAGTTCTAGGAAAAGAAACAAATAAGTGTAAAAATATCTGCAAAGAAGAAAGGTATTGAACTAAAAAAATTTGTAAGATAATTATTAAATCAAAATAATAGTAGAAACCCATCAAATTATTGATTTTGATGTTTCATATATTTTCAGATTTCTGCATGCACTTTCTGGAATGAATAGATTTTATACATCAATAATATCTTAATAAAAGTATTGCAGCAGCTTGTCTATTTATTTTTGTATACATATCTTGTTCAGTACAGTTACAGAATCTTTCTTTAATGATAAATTTAATAATTTCGAATAAAGAATTCATATTTTAGTTATTTTAAGCCAAAGATAGACATAAACTCTATCTCACTTTCATTTTAAATGTCATAAATTTACTATTTCCTCTTTTTATAATATGACTTTGGATAAACATGAGACATACTTATTTAAATGAAATAAGTATTTTATTATTAAATAAAAAGAATAGCCAAAGTAATCAAATCACCTCATATTTATTTCCCTCTATGAGGCTGATTTCGCTCAAAAAAGAATATAATATTCTAAGTATTTCCTTATCATTATTTATAAGACTGAAGATAAATAAATAAGATCACCAAATAAAGTACGATTGAATATCAGCATAATGCGTGAATCAAATTCAATAATGTTTGCACAAAGTTGATTTACTAAGCCTTATAAAACGTTCAGAAAATATTGCTTTCCTTTAAATATCTAAATTAGTTCGTCATCTTGGATAAGTTTTTCTTGAAGCGTGTTGTGAAAGAAACAGCTCCAAGACGGTCTCTTTATCGTTTACTGTAGAAAATTTATAGATTGCAATTTAAATCCGAACACGTTCGGTGCACTTTTTTTTAAATTGTGAATTAGAAACACCAAAATATGTTTTTTAGATTCGAATTTAATAAAGATTAATATTAGAGTTTGATTTTTAAGTGTAAATTATTACAAATTTACAAAAATCTTAAATTTCTGCTGCTTTTTAGAGGAAATTCCCAAAAACTTCAAACATGCTACAGGTCAAACTTTTGTAATAATTCAAATACAACTAACACTAAAATAAACTACATACTATGGACTAGTGCTTGTACTAGGATCTTAACACTATTTGGATAAATAAAAATTTTAGAGCTAATCGAACAATCATTATAAGATTTTCAACAAATTTTGTATGTCATTTTTCAAATAAAAGACCATAATTAAAAAAATATTGTTACAATATACATTATTCTAGTACATTCACTAGAGAAACATTTGAAGAAAGTGTTCACAAAATTTCAGAACAATCGAATGATAATATCTTGAGTTATCATGTTTGAAGTTTGAAAAATATGAATAAAATCTAGTTTTGAGAAAAATCAAATTTTAGTTTTTCCTCGCGCTCAAATTAAGCATCTAAACTTTAAAAAAATTTCCTAAAAATATACTGACATCATATTAACTTGAAAAAATGCAGTTTAGAAGAATTTTTGACAGGTTTCTGTCCCATTAAATTACAACTTTCAGTTAATTAAACGCCCACTTCCGGTTTGTTATAAAACAATTAATATCTCATCTTCTAATTAACGTACCGAAAAAAGTAAATATGTTTTAGAAAGGTAAATGAATGAACTATCGAAAACATCAAAAATTAAAAAATTGGAATTTTGGTCGAAAATCGACTTTTCAACGTGTTCGGATACCTTAAGTTTTCTGTTGGAAGTGTTTATGCATATTAGGGCTTAATACAATCATTCTTTTATCTCAAAATTGCAACACAATTGTATTAAAATAATTAATTATATACCGGGAAATTTTATTAAATATACTGGAATAATATAATAATTGAAAATATACCGGGAAATTTTATTAAATGAATAACTTTTCTTGCTTTTCGAAGCAAATGTATAGCTTTTCATCTCTGGGTATATCACCTTAAGAGAAAAATTCTTCAACATTCACTTCTAATTAGAATTAATTCAGTGATGAAAAAGTTTGAAAGAACTGGGAGTCAATTTGTTATTTTTTATTGGTGTTGATTTTTAAATTTCTAGCGAGAGATGTCTTTTATAAAACTTTAAAAATGTGTGTTGATGTTTTCTGAAACATATGGCTGCAAAACTGAAAACAAAATTCTTTAGAGAGTCACAAAAGAGAAATTCAACATCATCAAAATATTCATTTAAATTCAATTTAAATTGTTATTAATTTTTAAAAGATATGCGTTTTATGTATTTTTTCCTATAAGATAGCAAACAGATAAAATAATGCAATATATATTTAGGATGTTTATTAAAAGGGAACCATCTGTTGTAATTTAATATCCTACTACATAGCAACTGTGATGTTTTTATAATGAAGAAATAGGTGTATTTTACACATAGTGAATTTTAGAAAACGCATAGATTAATGAAGGGCATTTGTAAGTCTATGTGAAAAATCTATCTTCAGTGTTAATCTTAGAATTAATTAGAATTTTAATCTCATAATGCATTATTTAAAAACTAATAATACTAAGGAATCCTTAATGAATTCTAAACACGATTTTTTTGTACAGTTACTACATAAAATGCTATTAGCAGGAAATAACAAAATGACTCCAGGTCACCACACTCTGTATGCTAGAATTAAAATCTTGTATTCTTATATCCAAAAATTAAGAGTTGGTAGAAAAGGCGATTTTGCTACAACTATAAAATACAATAATAAATTATTATGCATAATTATTTGAATATATATTCAGCATTCATTAATAATATTTATATCAAGCAGATAATTATAAATCCATCAGTAGTGGTCAATATGTAGATTATGAAATAATTACTGAAGAAAAAATTTCGAAAGAGGAAAGCAACTAAATCTTTTATATCATATCAAACCAATTGTGGCCTATTATCGACAGCACCTAGAATCTATTTAAATATGAAAAAGTAATAAAAAATACGCAGTACATTTTTCTGAAATCTAAGCAGCAATTAAACGTATATATCTCATGAATTGCCTTTTTTTACAGTATATGTAAAAATATTCAAAAAATGAATTAATAGCATAAATTGCATTTTTGCACTGCACTTAATATTTATAAAGCAGGAATGTTTTTATAGATACACCAAATAATCGCATCGAGTATTAATTCGTTAATTGAAATCTACAATTTAAAGAAATATTTTTGCAAAATTCAAACTTGATTTCCGTCACTATATTATGAAGTTACATAAGAATTGTCCTCCTTTCAAAATACTTATATTTGCTTTCCCAACCAAGTACAAGAAAAGTATTAAATACTTATTTTTAAAATATGTCTATCTATCTTCGCGTTT
Organism: Araneus ventricosus; assembly: GCA_013235015.1. Taxonomy (NCBI): domain Eukaryota; kingdom Metazoa; phylum Arthropoda; class Arachnida; order Araneae; family Araneidae; genus Araneus; species Araneus ventricosus. Next base: position 28,595 of record BGPR01004160.1, on the reverse strand, counting down.
CTATTCAAATTCAAAAGAAACATTTAATTTTTAATCGAACCTTTATTTGCAGGCGTGGGGCCATTTCGTTCAGTTTCTCTGGTGATTAGTGCATAATAGTGAGTAAATGCTCCTCATGAAAAAAAGGAAGGAAAATAGAAGGTAGCTTACAAAGTCTGTACTCTAGAAGCAACTGAAATCCCAACTTTCCCAAATGTTCGACTTCCAAACCGTACTATTTGCAATCCCTCAATGGAATACCGCTTTGGTTGAACTCTTTAGTTTCTAAGGTTATTAGTGTATAATAATGAGTAAGTGCTCCTCATGAAAAAAGAAGGAAAATAAAAGGTAGCTTACAAAGTCCGTAACCTCTGAAAGCAGATCAAATCTCTCCTTTCATAAATTGTCGACTTCCAAACAGTACTATTTGCAATCCCTCAATGGAAGACCGCTTTGGTTGAACTCTTTAGTTTCTATGGTGATTAGTGTATAATAATGAGTAAATGCTCCTCATGAAAAAAGAAGGAAAATAAAAGGTAGCTTACAAAGTCTGTACCTCTGAAAGCAGCTGAAATCCCTCCTTTTTTAAATTTTTGACTTC
>BGPR01004160.1:0-10497 GCA_013235015.1 Araneus ventricosus | reverse complement strand
CATTATCTAAAGATCTTGAAAGGATACCCAGAATATATCTTGTAAGCTCAGAAATTTTTCTATATTATGATTAATGTTTATTTATAAATACTACATTCGTGTTACCTGTCTCTGATTCAAGATTTTCAAAACCAATATTAGTAGTTCCAAAGTTACATAATAATTTTAAGCAAATTCCAGATTAGCATTAAATAAAAATTGCACAATTGCGAAGAGTTGAACGAAAGAGGTAAAAAACAATTGTTGTTTTTTCGAGGCTTCGAAGAAAAAAACTCCTTAGAAGCTAGAAAATCGCATTATCTAAAGGACTTGAAAGGAAACACCGAAATATCGAGGCCCAGAATATATCTTGAAAGCTTAAAAATTTTTCTACATATTTCTTATTATTTATTTGTAAATATATTCTTGCTATCAGTCTCTGATTTAAGATTTTCACAAACTAATATTAACTATATCCAAACCTAGAAAATAATCCTAACCATAAATCTCCTAAACCATTTGGCTTAGATAAATAAAAATTGGTATGACGGTTGCTAACATTAATTATAGATCTGTGCCCAAATGTCGTCTCAATCGAGTAATAAAAAGGGTTTCAAATTGCATAATTAATTTTTCTAATCCGATTCCCCATACGCATGCGTACTGATAGCAATCTCCGTGCACGCCGGAGGATTACGTCACTTTGTCCTTGAGCCGGCAAGAATAGAAGTGTGTGATTAGATGCGTTTTAAACAGTACGCATCTCTTTGAATTTGATTCTTTACCTAAATATTTTACAATCTCTATAATCTACATTGAAAAACCTTCTGATAGTCATTGGATTCTGGATTACAATAGGTTCGATTTCTTTTATCTGCGCAGGGGGAAGGGTAAGCAGCACCTTTTTGGGGAAGTATACGAGAAAGTTTAGAGGAGACCACTCCCACTGGTTTGTATTTCCTCGCAATGTCAACTAACAAAATATCTAGGAATTCAGGAGGGAGTTGACGTTTTAGTTTCACGATCAATATCATTGAATTAGGAGCTAGGACACATGTATACGAAATTTTGCAGGTATATAAAAAGAAATAGAGAAAAATTTGGGAAATCAAAAATCTAATCGTAATCGGGCGCAAATCATCAACCAGATCAACGCGCCCTTTACGTACATTAAAAGAGCACTGGAGAAAAGACCGCGGTACCTTAGTGTGAGTGGCAGGAAGCCAGGAAGCTATTACAGGTCCGACACATCTCTTGGTAAAACCAGCACTTAGGCACAAAAAATACGAGTGCTTCATCTTACAAATTAGATGAGCCCGGTGGAAGTTTACCCAAATTCAGGAGTGGCTAAATTTAGTTTCTTTTCCTTAAAAAGAATATTGCAATATATAATCCTGAATAAGATTTTAATTAATAAATCATTACTTCCAGAAAATTATTTTCTTGAGTTATAAGTGTGGAATCCAATTTCTCACGAAAATGCTGATGATTAAAATTTCAATGGTTTCACCAAATATAATAGCTTGTGTATTTTGTGCTTCATCTTACAGATTAGATGCGCCCGGCGGAAATTTACCGAAATTCATGAGTGGCTAAATTTAGTTTCCTTTCCTTAAAAAATGCAATATATAATCCTGAATAAGATTTTAATTAATAAATCATTACTTTCAGAAAATTATTTTCTTGAGTTATAAGTGAAGAATCCAGTTTCTCACGAAAATGCTGATGATTAATTTCAAGGGTTTCACCAAAATATAATACCTTGTGTATTTTGTGCTCCATCTTACAGATTAGATGCGCCCGGCGGAAGTTCACCCAAATTCAGGAGTGGCTAAATTTAGTTTCTTTTCCTTGAAAAGAATATTGCAATATATAATCCTGAATAAGATTTTAATTAATAAATCAATACTTCCAGAAAATTATTTTCTTGAGTTATAAATGTGGAATCCAATTTCTCACGAAAATGCTGATGATTAAAATTTCAATGGTTTCACCAAATATAATACCTTGTGTATTTTGTGCTTCATCTTACAGATTAGATGCGCCCGGCGGAAGCTCACCCAAGTTCAGGAGTGGCTAAATTTTGTTTCCTTTCCTTGAAAAATGTAATATATAATCCTGAATAAGATTTTAATTAATAAACCAATACTTCCAGAAAATTATTTTCTTGAGTTATGAGTGAGGAATCTAATTTTTCACGAAATGTTGATGATTTATTTTAATGGTTTCACCAAAAGATAATACATTGTATACTTCATGTGATCCTTGCAATTAAACCTAAATTACAACAAGCAGATTTAGGATAAAGTTAAATTTAAAGAGATAAACGGAAGTTTAAGGATGTTACCGAAGAGTGTGAAAAGCTAGCACGAACTATTTCGCATTTCAATAATTCACCTAGCTTCTTCTAGTCAGCCTTTAATTACTAAAAAATAATTGACTTTTCTCCTATCACCTCATAAAACTGCATAACGCAGGGAATTTTATTTATAAAATAAATGATTAGTCTTCCATAAAGCAATTCCATAAAGTGTGAAATAGCAAATGCACATGTTTTCGATTAGCTACCCATTAGTCATAATTCTATAATAAATTTGAAACACAACACATTCATATTATCATTACCTGAAAGCAAGCTTTGTTACTGAGAAGGGTAATTGCGCTAAATGGCACTGTTTTGTAATTGTTTTATATTATTCTCATGGGGTTTTCAGATATATTCTGATGGCGATTTTCAGTCGTAAAAGATGTGAAATGCAATCCTTTCTGATTATGATATGATTATTTTCGTATAAAAAATAGTAGCAACTTGGAATTTAAGTATTATGTGTTTTTAATAACTTCAACAGCCTAAGATATCATCTGCAGCAGTTTATAAGATATTATAAGCTAGTTAAATAGAAAATAGTTCCGTTTCTATTAATCACTTTTACTAAGTTTGAAATTTTTCGTGTTTGTATGTATGTAAGGTTGGAAATTTGTCATCGATTTTTCTCTCATTTCTTAATGCACTAGAGTTCTGAAATTTTGTATTTTTATTGGTTTTTGCTGAAAATGCAATATTTCAGTAATTTTTCAGCTCTTTTCAATAAAATAATGGTTGGAATTAGTTCACGAAAAATTCATTCTAAAATCCCAAAAATATTTATAATGCTGAATTATGACATAAATTAAATACTAAAATCTAGTAAATAAAAAATATATAAAACATTTAAAAAAATGATTTTATCAATGTATTTAAAAAGAAAAACAATTTTTTCTCAAAAATCTGTAGGTCAAAACAAAAATCATAAAAGCGCCCAGCGCCTCACGCTTTTATGATTTTTGTTTTAACCTCCAGATTTTTGAGAAAAAATTATTATTTCCTTTTTTTTTTAAATACATTGATAAAAGCGGTTTTTAAAAAGATTTTTGTATATCTGTCCTTCCCCCTCTAAACTATATATAAAAAACAGGATATTTCAGCACCAAATTTATTGCTGGAGAGGTAGGGCTCACCTAGACGACTTGATATACAATTTCCTAGACGCATGCAATAGTGTACACAGAAACTACTAAAAACGAAGAAAATAATACGTATGAGGTAATGAGTTCTAATAATAAATGTACATTAAGAAAAGTAACATAGATCAATGACTATCTAATTGTTTTCCACGAGTTGTAAGGAATCTTCATATCTCCAGTGCGTGAAATTGCATATACTCGTATGTCTGGGGCTTAGAGATATTACATAACGTTTCACTTAATTTGAAATTTTACAGTTTCGGAAGGTTGGTTTGTTTATGCTTTCAACAAATTTTTAAGTGTCCCTAAAATAAACAGGATTAGCAATGAAATAATTTAATGAATATTTTTACAGAAATAACTTATCATAGACACATGTCAAGTATTTCTTAATAAATGAGAAAACAATCGACTTATTATATTTCAAAATACCTATAATCAGAGTTAAATTGGGAAAATGTTTCAACAATATAAGTCTCTTTCGTCAAATTATTTACCAGAGCAGAAAATGCTTATTAGCTGCTTAAACATAATCAGAAGTTCATTTCAAACTCCTCTTGATTTGAATAAACTCGCAATCGATAGCATTGAAAGCCATTTCAGATCTAGCTTATTTCGGAAATTACATCGACAAACGCTATTACTTGGCTTATTAAAATTCACGATGGTTCCCTGTTGGAGAAATGACTCTTTACGAAATTTTAGCAAATTTCCTATGTGAGCGTGAAAGATGGCGTCTTTTGTATGCGAAAGTGAATAAGAATGTATGAGGTAACCAAAGTTTATACTATACAGTAAATGATGTTAAGTGTACCTGAATTAAAGGACATTTCTGGTAAATAAGATTCGTAATTGCACAAGTTATTCGTGGAAATATGAAATTTCCTAGTCGTCCCTAAGTAAGTGTGAATATTCTTTTCTCATAAAGTGTAAGAATATTCTGCTCTATAATTTCTTGAGGAATTATATTCTGATCCTTCCGAAATTTTAGCAAATTTCCAATGTGAGCGTGAAAGATGGCGTCTTTTGTATACGAAAGTGAATGAGAATGTATGAGGTAACCAAATTTTATACTATACAGTAAATGATGTTAAGTGTACCTGAATGAAAGGACATTTCTGGTACATAAGACTCGTAATTGCACAAGTTATTCATGGAAATATGAAATTTCCTAGTCGTCCCTAAGTAAGTGTGAATATCTTTTTCTCATAAAGTGTAAGAATATTCTGCTCTATAATTTCTTGAGGAATTATATTCTCCTCTTACCGAAATTTTAACAAATTTCCTTTGTGAACGTGAAAGATGGTGTCTTTTGTATACGAAAGTGAATGAGAATGTATGAGGTAACCAAAGTTTATACTATACAGTAAATGATGTTAAGTGTACCTGAATTAAAGGACATTTCTGGTAAATAAGATTCGTAATTGCACAAGTTATTCGTGGAAATATGAAATTTCCGAGTCGTCCCTAAGTAAGTGTGAATATTTTTTTCTCATAAAGTGTAAGAATATTCTACTCTATAATTTCTTGAGGAATTATATTCTCATCCTTCCGAAATTTTAGCAAATTTCCTACGTGAACGTGAAAGACGGTGTCTTTTGTATACAAAAATGAATGAGAATGCATGAGGTAACCAAATTTTTTACTATACAGTAAATGATGTTAAGTGCACCTGAATGAGAGGACATTTCTGGTACATAAGACCCGTAATTGCACAAATTATTCATGGAAATATGATATTTCCTAGTCGTCCCTAAGTAAGTGTGTATATTCTTTTCCTCATAAAGTGTAAGAATATTCTGCTCTATAATTTCTTGAGGAATTATATTCTGCTCTTTCCGAAATTTTAGCAAATTTCCTATGTGAACGTGAAAGATGGTGTCTTTTGTGTACGAAAGAGAATGCGAATGTATGAGGTAACGTACATGAATGAAACGACATTTCTGGTACGTAAGAAACGTAATTGCACAAGTTCTTCATGGAAATATGAAATTTCCTTGTCGTCCCTAAGTAAATGTGAATAGTTTTCCTCATAAAGTGTAAGAATATTCTACTCTATAATGTCTTGAGGAATTATATTCTGCTCTATAATTTCTTGAGGAATTATATTCTGCTCTATAATTTCTTGAGGAATTATATTCTGCTCTTTCCGAAATTTTAACAAATTTCCTTTGTGAACGTGAAGGATGGTGTCTTTTGTATACGAAAGTGAATGAGAACGCATGAGGTAACCAAATTTTATACTATACAGTAAATGATGTTAAGTATACCTCAATGAAAGGACATTTCTGGTACATGAGACCAGTACTTGCACAAGTTATTCATGGAAATATGAAATTTCTAGTCGTCCCTAAGTAAGTGTGAATATATTTTTTTCTCATAAAGTGAACAAATATTTGTCGATCGGTTTCCTACTACGTAGAAAGGTTATGAACCTTATAAGTAAATGATAAAAATGAATGCTGTATGTAATTCGCATGCTTATTAGGATATTAAATTGCGTCAATAAAAAATGTGTACGATGACTAATGTAAAGGAAATACCAACATATACATAGAAAAAGACAGTAAATATAATTAAATGGAATTAGTTGTTTATTCTTAACCCTCTCATATCGACCGAGGCGGTCTAAAAATTTCCCCTTAACAGCGACGAAGGCCGGTCTGAGGCGGTTGCCTTCTTTTGAGGGAAGGTGGGGTTCTGAGATCGCTTAGGAGATAAGCGCCGTAGTGGGGTCCAATTATCCTTGCCAACAACAACCCATTTCCTTGCACCTTAAGGGAAGGTTATAGCAGGGGGGTGGGGTAAATGACCACTCAGGTTGGGACAGTCCAATTCAAGTCGTATCATCCCAAAAACTCCCGTTCTTAAAGGAGCTAGAAGAAAAAAGTCGCCTCGGGGTTAAAGAGTTAAGGTTAATAAATTATTCACAAATTACTTATTCAAATTGTAAAAATCAATTTCTTTCGGAGCAATTAAATCAAACTAAGATGGTAAAATTTCATGTTAGCATCAAGTCCAGAGCTGCGAGAATTCACTCCCGATTCCTTTCTAGCAATAAATAATCTCGTAAGCCATTTTCTTCAAGTATATGCGCATGTTTAAAAATAAATTACTCATTTAAACAGTGAATTAAAGATAATTTAATGAAAACTTAGTCAAAAGCATTTATTATTTTATAATTTAATTATAAAATTATTAATTGAAAACACCTTATTTAACTGTAATAGTTTTCTTGATTGTTTCTTATCTGTTTACGTAGATTATTTCAGTGAATAACTTGACGCCGACCACTGTGAGATAGCATAACACGTCACTGTTCATAGTTTAAGAAGCCTTGAAATGTAATTAACCTCGTTCTAATCCTACAATTTGAAAACGAGATCGATACTGAAAATGCAAAATGTCGTATATCAAACGCTCAATTTCGTTGAAACTGCTATGCATTCCCTATTCATATCGCCAATGAATGCCATAAATATGACAGCTAAGATGAGCAATGCAATGAAGTGGTCAACGAAAAGTGTAAAAGAATTTTCATTCTTACCGAATAATTCATAGATTTTTTATTTATTTTTCGGACCTATATAGGTTATATTTGCTTTATTTATCATATCATAAACCCTAGCAGCCAACTTGCCTTTCTGGTATTGGAAGCTTGGCATCCGTTTAAGACATTAAACTGTGCGAATTATTGGATTTCAACCAACATAAATTTTGATATACGACATTTTGCACTTTTAGTGATCATATGCCTTGTTCCAAACCATACCCAATTACCTAATTAGTTCTCAATGAAATCCTTATATCCTAATCAATAAAAAATTTACTTATGGAATTTTAACAGCACATTATTAGAGTTGAAAGAAGTTGAAATGACCTCTGGTCTGCAGTTGTACGATTGATATTATTTTGGTGAAGAAGATCTGATATCTAATACTGTTATGAATGAACATTGATTTAGTTCAGAAATACACCATTCACCAAAGCGTTTCAAGGTGTATATCTCCCAGTATCGCATATATACACTGTAAAAAATATCCGTTTTTTTCCCAGGACTTTTTCCGTATATTTGACGGTTTAAAGCTATTTTGTTGACAAAACGGTTTTTCCCCGTTTTCCGCTCCAGCCATGAACGGTGTAAAACCGTCAGTTCAAATTCTATTTTTCGTCATATGGTATTGCTTTCCGTATGATAACTTTCCCTTTTCTTAAATGTAATTTGTGCATTCATTTCATGTTTTTAATAGTTCCATCTCCGCTGTTGTTTACACATGTTGCAGTAACCTGTTGTCACTCTGAAAGCTAACCTTAAAACACGTGTTCTGGCAATCAGTTGATTTTTTACACCACTAGGTGGCGCCACTAGAGATTATAGTGACTTTAAAACTCAAATAGATTATTTTTACTTCATTTAAGAGTCTCCGGTGGTCTACTGGTTAGAGCGACTGCCTTTTATTTCTAAGAACGCGGTTTCGATCCCCGGCTCGGAGGAGTTCGAAGTTTTGTCACCATCTTGCATCGAAATCGTCCAAGTAAGTTCAATTAAAAATTAGATTAATTGAAATTAATAATAAAGCCTTGATTAATTAATATTCCTAATCGATAATACACATCAGCACGTTTCAACTCAACTCGAACAGAAGGAGAAAACAACTCAACTCAGTCGATGACGTCACTTACTTCGATGATTTAATTTATAACGAGAAAACTTGATCTCATACGGTAAAAAACCGTTGTGACTACGGATTTACTTCGTAACTTTTACGGAAAAAACCTGTCCCTGTACGGTAAAAAACCGTTGTGCCTACGGATTTACTTCGTAACTTTTACGGTTTTGCACAACCAACCCAGCTGCCGGTTTAAAACCGTAAATTTTACGGGATTTTTTTTACAGTGTAGGGTCGGTGCATCTTAATTTGCTGAATTTACGCTCATTTAGAAACGCATCCCAAAAATCATGAAATCGGTTAAAGTGAATCAGATGTCTTTACGATGATACAAGTGAATTTTAAGTCTGGAGTTTGGATAATAGACTCAGGTGAACTTTTTTCCCTCTGACCATGACTGCAAAATATAGGATCCATTTCTAATAACTCTAGCGTAATTCTTAAATGTGTTTCGGAATATAATTAGTAAAATATAAGGTTCTAATTAAATATACTTTTTGGCTATCTCCTTATGCAAGTTTCTTTATACACATCTTCGTTGCCTAGAAAGAAATCTTCCCTTGAATGCGATGAAATAATCGATACCTAGGGCAATATCCAAAATAGTTCCCGAGTTCACTATGAATCAGGTATAGCGACATCAAGTTATCTTGCTCCAGTGTCGTAAACTTCCCTTCGGAAAAGTATAAGAAATGTCGAAGAAGGAGAAACCGTCGTAAATCTAGGAAATAAAAAAAAGAAAGAAACTTACTTCGGTGTCGTGGGGCTAGAAATTGGTTAGAAAGATTTTCTCCCGAAATTCAAACAAAAGTTCCGCAGCAAAGAAGTAAAAAGCCAAAAATTCCTAAAGAGAAAAAGGAAGAAGTAATATTTGAGCTCCGCCCCTACTGAGGCTTCTGGAGGTACATCTTCTTAGGGGTGTCTATACCCCTGCTCTATCCCCCAAGGGTAGGACAAACTTGCGCTTGACTTTACTGATTGGACTCGAAGAAACACAGAAGTAACGAAATCAAGAAATAAAACACAGGAAGAGCAAAAAAATCCGCCTGAACTTTAGTCTTGGTGCTCTAAATTATTTCTCAGTTGGTCCGAAAAGCTTTGAAAAATAAAGAGAAATTTAGTTGGATAAAACCCTTGAGTGGAAAGTAAATGGTTGGATTCTGTTTACAGATATTCGAGAGTTTTATAATAGCACAGAAAGTCCGCCAGACGTGATCAGAAACTTAAAGCTGAAGAGGGCAGTTAGGCATTTAAACTTCTGTTATGCAATGTTTGGTCGGAAAACAAACGGGTTTCGGTGTTTTTTGAGTTTCAATTTCTCTTTTATAAGTTATATGTCGATGCTTAATTTAATAGATGCCAGCTTCATAGAGAAACATTTCTTATTACTGGAACTCTCTAACTATTATTTCACAAATAACTATATTGTAAATAAATTCCAGCAATATTTCTGCAACTACATTGTCCAGAATGATAACAGAGCAGATTTATTTAAGAAATCAATACAGCAAGTAGTTGTTTTAAAGTACAATCGTAACTATTATAATAAACTGTAATAATTAAAAAAAGTATATTTTTTTAAATTATTTAATGATTCACACTGGCTCTTCAATTTCCATTGATTGTCATCAGACAACTTTAAGAGAGCTTTGCTTGATCGGGTGGCTCTGAGCTTCTGCGCATATTAAAATCTTATGGCAACGATGAATATTTCTGTTTTGATTTCGTTCCAAATGTTGTTGATGTGTTCCATGCCCATCCAACCGGTTCAGAAAATGTAATGGTTGAAGATGCAGGGACATGGAGCGGCTTTCTCTCATGCAGTTCAGTTTGAATGAGCAAACCAAAATGACTATATGTTAGCAGAGTTCAGAAGCTTCTGATAAGTCCATCTGTTAACTCATTCTTACAGTACGATGATTCCAGGCGATGATTTGCCACCAGATTGCGATCAGCAAAAGTTTGAACGGATCGTAAAAGAATCTAAGGAACAACATATTTAGTTGTTAGTGGAACAGCCCGATGGGATATCCACCAGAATTTTGCTGATATGGCACCAGATTGCAATCAGCAAAAGTTTGAACGGATTATAAAAGAATTTAGCGAACAGCAAATTTGCTGGTTTCTGGAACCTCCCGATTAGATAACCATCAGAATTTTGCTGATATGCCACCAGATTGCAATCAGCAAAAGTTTGAATGGATCATAAAAGAATCTAAGGAACAACATATTTGGTGGTTTGTGGAACAGCCCGATGGGACATCCACCAGAATTTTGCTGATATGCCACCAGATTGTAATCAGCAAAAGTTTGAACGGATCATAAAAGAATTTAGCGAACAACA
>BGPR01004159.1:99388-118036 GCA_013235015.1 Araneus ventricosus | reverse complement strand
TGTTATTTCTTCTAAAATTATATAAACTTCTTCTTTGGTCGATCATTAAAAGGAAAGGAGTGCGAAAACGTAATCGATGTCAGTGGAGTAAATTCATGTTCATAATAAAATTCAATTCATTAATATTTTGAATCTATTGCGCGTCGTCAAACTGCTGCTATTAATGGTAAAAAAAAATTCTTTTGCAGTTCAAATAATTGTCCATTTTTTGCTCGATCATTCGTTTTTCTATTTATACATCACAAATTAAATTTATGGGATTTTTTATTACTTGCATGCATATGGCTAATTTATTTAATATTCATTTCCACTTAAGAGAGGACCTCAAATATAGGGATGAGAAACTGCCATATAAGTAAGCAGGGTCTTGCTTCCTGGTGGGATACAATAATGATGTGGGTTCGAGTTACCTCGTACCGATGAAGGGTCCTACCTCTGTGTGGGGTCATCGCATGTGCTGCCCCTAAGGGGGCTATAATCCGGGTGATTATGAATTTTATGAAAGTTGAATATCCTGAATTTTCATGTATACTTATAAGTTAAATATATAATTTAAATTACATTTCGGCGATTACTATTCGAAGATTGAAGTTTCAAGAATATCAATTTGTGGAAAACCCCTCATCATTTTGCTTCTCTTGAAGTGCACCTAAAATCACCATGTTGCAATGCCGATATCTTTCTGAATACTATAATGGTATTGAACTGGAATTTTTATATGTTGCACTATATATCTGGCTTTGAAACTGTAAAGGAAAATTATGCTGCGTGCATCCGCAGTAAAAAATTATTTAGTACAAATACTCATATTTCCTTTAATATTCAAATGTTGTAATTTTTACACAATGCTTCTCTAACATATTGTTACTTTGTTTGAAAGTTTCTTAGAATTTAATGGAAAACTCTCCCAAAAACATGCGGAAAAATTAGGAATTTTTTAAGAAAACCTTTATATCTTCCCGAATATTTGTGATGTGCTTACGAAAATGCATGTAAATATTATGCGCATCAAACATAACCATCGATGAAAGTTACATCTCGTTATCAGCTTTCTGTGAAACAGGATAGATCAAATTCCATTTTCGCCTTCATCCCCTTCTGGCGGCCCCCTATTGCCCTCGTGACGACCGAATCTTCACTGTAAAATGTGAGTTCCGATGATAGTATATCCCACAATTCTCAGAAACTGATTGCGAACCATAGCATCTGTATTAACTCCAATTTTGTAACATATTCAAAATTTGCATTATTTTTGGACAACAGTGTAAGCATTGTGCATCACTGTAATGTGAACATATCTCTAGAACATAACTTTATAAATAAAATTTGTTATATGATCTGAATATCAAAGAGTAGACTATTATTTCATTAATGCCTTTTATTTCACTATGTGCTGTATGTAACCAGCTCTACAGAAGGTGTTCTGTGGTGACCATATTTGGATAGTCGCGAATGATTTAAATTTTCTGTAACTGTCAGTGTACTTCGAAAATATTGTATATTTATAAGTCATAAATAGCATTTTTAATTAATCTATAATAATCTTACCTTGATTAATGATTTCCAATAGCAACGAATGGCGTAAATATTTTGGTTTCCTGAATTTAATTTGTAGAAAGCTAAAAATATTAGAACTATTCTAGTTTCGTTCTATGCAAATAATTTTTTCCACATATTTCACAAAAACTGAGTTTTCAATTTCTCATTTTGCAAACGTTTTATATTTTAAAATACAAAAACTCATTCTTCGCAACGCAAAAACGCATTCAACGCAGCAAACTCTCTTTTTCTTTTTAATGGTCTTCATTTTTGTTCAAAAAAAACTTTGAAGTTTTCAGGGTCTTTTTGCCATTTATCTGAAAATAAAATTTAAAGAAAAAAATTTAAAAATATCGAATATATAATAATCGAGTTTTATCAATAATGAGCAAATGTACTAAACCGCCATCTATCGACGATTGAAAAAATAATTGTGAAGAATTCTTCCAAAAACACATATTTTGGAATTTTTTTCTGAAACTATTCCTTTTTAAAACGAGTATTTTACTTCCTACAGAGCTATAATAACTTTCTTCTGAAAACATAAGTTAGGATATCACGTAAGCACTTATTACAAAAAATGTATGAACAACAAAAAATATAAATAACCAAGTAATTTAGATTTAGGAGGAAAAAAAAGCAATAATGTAAAAACATCCAGTCACATAATTTTAAATATAACCCCTTTTTAATGTTTATAAAAAGAAACTTAACTAATAAAAAAGGAAATTTACGAGATTGAATTTCTGCCGGTATGAAGTGACAAATAATTAATGTTATTAAAAAAATTTAGAATAAAGAAAGAGTTATGCGTGAAGAAATCTTTTTCTTTTTGTTCCTCATTTCAATCTTCTTAAATCTCGAACAACAGTCTATAAAGTACATGACATGAAAACAAGCTATATAACTTAGATTAAAAGAAGGTCATGATTAAAAATTCCTATCCTCTTTTTTGTTTGTCACTGCTTTGATTTAAAAAGATTGAAAACTTCAGATGGATTTTTACTGAAATTTCTTTAGAGAATTGTTAAAAAATAACACTAAAATTGATAAACTAAAAAACATTTGAAGCAACTAATAATTTTCGAATAAACGAAAAAAAAAAAAGAATTATTAAGTGGAACAAATGTGTATACGGATATGATAGAAGAAAATTTTAGCTTTTTCAGGTTCAAATTCAAGTTTTTCAATAAATAACAACAACAAAAAATGTTTTTGAAAACGTGCTCTTAATAATGTTCCAAACAGTGGAAAATAGTTTCTTATTTAAAATATGGGCATCAAAACAATACCATTAAAGCGTGGGACGTCGATAGAAATAATGTAATAAAATTGGAATTTTAATCTCATTCGTAACATACTTTCATTTTTAATGAATGTTTAGTATGTTTAGTTTTTATGAAATTCATTGTGGCTTTGTTAATTTATAGTATTGTCTTCACGCTTTTAAGATTTTTGTTTTCTTCAGCAGATGTTTGATAGAAAAGTTATTTTCTACAGTTTAGTACACTAATAAGAATGTTCTTTTTAAAAGCTTGTTCATTTTTATTATTTTCATTCTCTTACATTTTCATAATTAATTATTGTTATTATTATGGAATGTTTTAATCACATTTTCTCAAATTTGCAAACAGATGGCGCCACTTGTATTGAATTAATTCTAAGTAAAATTAAACTATTAAACTATTAATTGATAACTAAACAATCTTATTTTAAAATATCGTATTTTCTTAAGAGGAATGCAACTTTATAGAATTTTAGAAATGTAGCATATCAGGAAGTGATTGAACATTCAGTTACAAAATTCCATTTTTAAAAACATGAAAGAAGTTAAGTTAAATATAAGCGCACAAAAAAATCCCCCATTTATAAATAAGGTGATTACAAAAGAACACCCCAACTTTCAAAGGACACATTTCCACAATCAAAAAATTGGGACTTACCATATCATTATGAGAGAGACGTTCTAAAGTTTCATTCATTGATTTTTTTTCTATAAATAAATACCAATGTAAATCCTGTATAGGGTAAAAATTCCGATGGATTTCCTTGGAGCAGATCGCGACCAGACACTTCACCAGTCTCTAATAAGCGCTGATTTAATCATTTGTGATTTTTTCCCGTGAAAGATCAAGTCTTTTTTTCATAACGAGCTATCACTGACGAATTCAAACCTAGAATAACCGTAACCACCGAAACCTCAACACTGGACACCTTATTTAGAGTTTGGATATCAGGTACATATCATTCTAGTGCCGATCACATTGAAAGTCATTATTTATTGTATTTGTAACTTTAGAATTTTATTATTGAAGTGATTTCTCAACATAGGTTGTCACATTTTTATTTTACAGTTATAGGATTAAAATGTAACCGTTATCGCTATGTATAACTATATAATTTATGAATGTATTTTTAAAAATCATCTAAAGACAATGATATATATATGCACAGAGGGATGTAATAGAAACTTACAAACGTGTTGAAGTAAGTATATATTAGGGTGGGCCGAAAAAAAAAATCAATTTTTTTTTCATGTCGCTATACCGCGAAAAAGATGCGGATGGGTGAGAAATTAAAGGAGGAAAAAAAAAGTAAGGAAATTGATTGATATCTTCCGCTCACGCATCGGCCTTGAAAATAGTAAAAATTGACGAAAATCGACTGTCTTATTTTTTCTTTATCTGTTTATTTTAGCATTAGCTGCTAAGTACTGATCTTCGTAAGAGTAATAACGTTTACCAGGGGGTTACACCCCCTGCTCACTCCGCTCCCCAACCTCCAAGAATCACGTTGTGATTCTTTTGGGAGCACTACGTGATCCCAGCTCGCTTCGCTCGTTCGCCATACAGTTACGCATTTCTGGTAGTAATAGGAAATTATAAATACATTAATTACTGAAAGTAAATTTAAATTTTCTGAAATTGCATGAACTCCTAAAATTAATTTTTCATCAATTACCAAAATTAAAGTACTGGTAGCACAAAGATCCATATGTAAATATTAGAGAAAAATCTGAATGCTAAAATATATAATTCTAAGATGTTTAAATATCAAAATTATTTACATCAATCAGAAATCAGTTATTTAAAACTTTTTCCATACACAATTGATAATATCTTCAACAGTTTTATTTGCCTTACTTCATTCCACAAAAATTTTGAACATGCCCAATTTTCAATGAAATGTTGCTGAGAAAAGCTTCTCCACATGTATTCACACTTACACCAATTATTATTTAGCCAAAAAGATATAACTTTTCTCTCCGGGCAGTTGTCTGTGTGTTAAATTTCAGAAAATTTAAGTTGTCAAGAGTTGATAAAAACCCATTTTACAACCTTTTACCTAAAAAAGGACAATTTAACGAGAAAAGTGGCTTGAAACATGCTCATATTTACTATTTAAAATTGAAACCATAATGATTATGCATTTTTAGCTTTTCAAAATTTATAAGATCCTAAGTTTACTCGTGTTATGTTGCTCAGAAAGCTTCGCCACATGTATACAGACTCACTCCAGTTACAATTTAATCAAGAAAGTTACAACATTTCTCTCTGGGTTGTCACTTATGTTTTTAAAACTCAGAAAATGTGAGCAATGGAGAGATGAAAAAGCTCAATCCTCAATCTTTTGAGTGAGAAGGACATAGTATTAAGGATACATACATTCATTTGTCTAATCGAAACAGCAAGAATTAAATTTATTTTGTTCAAATTATTTGACTCAAAAAAATAAATCTTTGTCTCTCAAAAAACAAAAATCGTTGTCTCGGTCTTTCCACCATTTTAAACAAAACAAACTTGCGAGCTGTTGCCAAACGGCGATTAAGAAATCCGACCGTTTTTTATCGCTACGTAAGAGAATTATATATATAGATTTTATCAAAAATGTTCCAAAATTTCCGGTGGCATGTTCCCTCCAAGGTTGAAAAAACATGTAAAATTACTTCAATATGTAATTTTTAGTTCCTAACCCTCAACATATTCTTCATGCATCATCTAGTCAATGAATTGCAACAGATCGATGTATATGCACGAAAAAATGTAATTTAGGTCTAAAAATATACCAACTTCTTTTCTTTGTTTATTGTAGCACAATGCAAAACTAAGCTCCAAAATTACAATATTATGTGTTACTTAAGAACAAATGGCAAGAATGCAAAAAATAACAAAAAATTAACAGACCGTTAAGGAAACATTATAGCTATTTACACATCGTTATGTCTCTTAAATCTCTTGCATGGAATTTTACTCTTTTTTCTTGCCAAATGATACTTGGAAGTCTGATTTACAGGAAATTTCGGACATTGCGGGTAATAGCGTCATTCACAAACTTTTCGCAATACTGATTAGCGCTGCCCTTTAGATTTTTAGGGCCTGGATATAAATATTAAGTAAAGCTGTCGTAAAGTTTTTTTATAGTCTGAATAATGTGATTTCTCAAAGATAAATTTGGATATCAATATATGAATCCCTCTTCTAGTTAGAAAAAAATATTAAAATTACTTTAAGTAATCATAAACTCCTATTATGAGATAAAAATGAATGGGTTCAATTTTAAACACAGTGGAGACAATTTCAAATAATTAAATATGCTATGCATAATTTCCCCTGTTGTTATCTGTTGTTCATTGATTTTTAATATAGGCAGCTAACAATTTATTATCAGTTCTTTATGACAAAGGTTTGGGAAGGCTGCATTAAATAAATTTGGCTACATTTGTAATTTAATAACGATTTCTGATCTACTCGTAAAGTAGCTGGATGCGTTGCCCAATGGCCTCCGGACATACTCCTGGTTGACCGACCTTGGGAACACTCTGCTTCTGATACGAGTTTGACATATCGATCAACTGCTTGTATGCAACATGGAAACGTTCCATTCAGATACTTCACCAGATCGAATAGGGGAGTGGATTTCATCATCACTAACGTCTTGAAACAGAGGGTAAGGAGTTAAATTGCAAGCATTCATTTAAATAATATCAGTATACTCCTTAGATTAAAAATTGAGTTTTGACTTATGAAATTTCTAATTGTTTTTCTCTTCTTTTGACTGACTGCCTCTTCTTTAAAATTTTTATAATGCCCAGTTCTCTAATGTTTTTTCTTTCCTCCTGTGTAATGACTAAAATCATATTTTTAGTATTGGTAAAAAAATTCCTTGCATTCGTTCACAGGGTCAATATATTTAAGAAAGTTTTCATTTCAAAAATGGTTCTTTTCACTTAATGAAACTACCAAGGACTATGTATACTGTTTACCACCTGCTGCGATATTTGGATATGATCGCGAATAGCCAAAATTTCAATCAATTTTGCCGCTTTTATGGCAGCTTCAATATTTGGAAGATATCATTGATCCTTATTGTCCCCGTTTTCATCAACATCGGGGTTATCTCGTTATTTCCGAGTTTTTACATAAATTATACTTCCAAATGTCATCTGGTGAGAAGAGAGAGTAAAATGTAATGAATGAAATTTTAGAGGCATAAAGATGTTTTAATAGCTGAAGTGCTTTAATTTTGTTTTACTTTCTGCATTCATGACATTCGTTCTTAAGTAATAAATAATATTACAATTTTGGAGCTTAGTTTTGCATTGTGTCACAATAAACAAAGAAAATAAATGCAATTTATATATTTTTAGAGCTAGATTACTTTTTTTCGTGCATATACATCGATCTATTGTAATTTATCGACAAGATGATGTATGAAGATTATGTTGAGGGCTAGGAACTAAAAATTGCATATTGAAGTAATTTTACATATTTTTGTCAACCTTGGAGGGAACGTGATACCGGAAATTATGGACTGATTTTGATAAAATAAACTTTATTGCTCTTAAGAAGATCAGTATTTAGCAGCTAATGCTAAAATAAACAGACAAAGAAAACTTTTAAAGTTTAAAAAAAATTCAAAAACAGTCAATTTTTGTGATTTTCAAAGCCGATGCGCGAGCGGAAGATATCAACTTTTTCATCATTTAATTTCTCACCCATCCGCAACTTCTCCGCGGTATAACGACATGAAAAAAAAATGATTTTTTCAGCCCACCCTAGTGTATATACCCTTGATTGCTTAACGAGAGAAGACACATACTCATGTAACACATAGTAGTGTAAAAAAAGCTACGTCTAATACACTTGCAGAATATAATACAATATTGTACACCGCCGAAAAATATTGAAAAATATTTTTGCTCTTGTAGGGCGATGATCAGAAAATACCTCCCTTTGAACGATAAATAGTTGAAATAGAATGATAAATTAATTTTCTGTTTCCCAGAAGTATAGTTGATTATTTCATTCAGTATTAGTTTTATTTCTCTTTAATATTAATATAATATTAATAAAAGAAAAAAATATGACTAGAGGCAATTGTTTGTGCAATAAAATTATGTGAATTGATTCTTCCTGGGAGAAAACTTTTCAGACACAACAAAACCTTTCACCACTTAACTTCAGTCACTATGATTAAGATTCTTTCGCATATCAGAATTCTTTGAATTAAAAACCTCTGATATCGATTAATGCAATCTGATTTCTATTTCATCGTTAAGTTCGCCATTATCTCATTAGTTCCTAAAATCCTACATGAAGAAACATCAACGTAAATGAATATTTCCTAACTCAGTGCTAAACAAATTTTTCTGAAGAAAGATTTAAAATTTATGTTGCAATAAAAAAAGATGAATGCCAGTTAATATTTAGAAATGGGGGTTATCAAAGGACGTATTAGTGCATAATAAGGCTACCTAAATTTATGAAGTAAGAAAATTTATTCAGGATAATAAAGACTTTCCTTAATGTCTAAAAGATTATGACTTTTTTTGAACATTAAACACATTTAATGTTTACTAGTTTAGTGCGATTTACAGTGAGTAAATGTTTTACCATTAATTCTTAACAAAACGTTTAATGTCTTCTGCGAGAAAAATAACTATTATTTGTGTACCTCAGACAAAACAAAGGCACTGATTATGTTTCATTTATCTCATTAATATTCAAAATTATGAATGCTTAAAATTTCTTTTTAATTCTTCTGCTGAATTTGATATTTCTGAAATTACTATTGTCAAAGAAAATATTCTTCGAGGAACCTACTTGAAATATTGGATCTTTAATATTAATATTAAAAAATATAAGCAAATTTATTAGCTTTTTACAAATACTGAACATAGGCTTTGCTTTCTCAAAATATTGTGTCGGAGAACTTTGAACACTGAGTTGAGACATGCGATTTATAACCTATTAGGTGTGTGAGTTAATTTTAAGGGATTTTTTGATAAAAACACACCTTTATTGTGAAAAAAATGGTTACAAAGTAATCATTCAAATTACTGTCCATCGCTAGCCGAATTTTTCTGGTAATACGTGGTTCCATATCGAAAGAATGACACATCTTTAAAGGCTATCCACGAATCTACTCTCTTTTTTTGGTCTCCTCATAAGAATCATAAGAATAAGAAGAGACGATCCATAAGTCATCAATCGACATAGGTGGTAATCGAAAAAAGCAGCATCTGGAGAATACAGCGGGTGTGAAAGGACATCTCAGTTAAGCTCTTCTAACATTTCCTTGAGCTGTTTCTCAACATGAGACGGAGCGTTGTCGTGCTGGAAAATCCTTTTGTCGTGTCTTGTCGCCAACTCTGGCCGTTTTGTATCCAATGCTCAGCTTAATGGCATCAATAGTTGTTAGCGTTTCCCTGTGATGGTTTCGTTGGGTCGAAGCAGCCTACTACATCTAGCTGATCACACCAAATACAGATCATGAGCTTGGCGCCATGAATATTCGGCTTTGCAATCGATATTGATGGACCGTCTGGCCTGAACAATGATTGTTTCCGCTTTAGATTATCGTAACCTATCCACTTTTTCTCACCCATCACGATACAATGCGAAAAATGTTCTTCCATGTCTTTGAAGCAACAATTCACAGGTCATTTTACACCTCATGATGTCCCTCGACTCCAACTCTTACGCACCCTATTTTCTTGTTTGTGAATCATTCCGATGGCTTTTAAACTGCTGAAAATCGTTGATCGATCAATACAGTGATTCTGCAAGTTCTTCTTGCATTTAACTCAAGTCTTTATCGAGTAAAGATTCCACTTCCTGATCTTCAATATTTTTCTGCTGGCTCGAATGTTCGAATGAACTTCCGTGTCAAAGTCACCTTTTTTATAGCCTCAAAACCAGTACTCAAATGTT
The DNA here is from genome assembly GCA_013235015.1 of Araneus ventricosus. Classification (NCBI taxonomy): domain Eukaryota; kingdom Metazoa; phylum Arthropoda; class Arachnida; order Araneae; family Araneidae; genus Araneus; species Araneus ventricosus. Next base: position 108,284 of record BGPR01004159.1, on the reverse strand, counting down.
GAAATCGATGGGGTCATAACCATAAGATTCGGACAGCAATCTCAGCACTTTTCTTCAAATTAAAGCAAAGCTTCCCGCAAATTGTGTTTTGAAGGCACAAAATTTGACATATTGAACGCTCAAAAAATGTCTTTTACAATTCGGTAAAATAACACATACTGAAAACTAAAGCTATGTAATGATGCTTTGGCATGAAGTTAGCAACAACATGACCTGATGCTATATAGTACCAGTTACGGCATCTCTTAAAAATCTTTTAAAATTTATTTATATTCCTAATAATAGTACTCACAATATTAATGAATCTCGTTTGTTATTTAGAATTACCATATTCGTCATTTATTCTGAAAAACTCCAAGATTTACATGAAGGAAAAAATAAGATTCTGACTTCAATGAAAACTATGCAATTTGGGCAAATTAAATTGATAAAAATCGAAATAAATAGGATTTACGAATGGTAATAGATCCTATTAATTTAGGAATATAAATAGGATCTATTTATTTTGCGATCTTTATTAAAAATAATATGATAAAATTGTGCAACGATATTTTTTGTTGAGGATGTTATTCACATTCCTTAATAACAGAACTTCTATTTAATTATTTCGTGCAAACACAAATGATAATTTTTAATTATGACAAGGTAGCTCCTTTAAAATTTATGGGCATCTAGAACCCACAAAATCCGACAAAGATTACAAATAAATCAATTAGAAAAACAAATCTCTCGTACCAGATTATGCGATACTTTCGATTCTACAGTTGCTTACGTTTTCTTCACTTGCATTTCCCTTACAAAGTTTATGGCACATGAATTATAAATTGTTTAGCTCAGCGTTTTAGAAAACCCTCCTAAAAGATTTATGTGCTGACTTCGCATACGCGTAGAAAAATAAAGTTTTATTTGCACGGCATCCTCTGGATTTTCGACTTGAACCTTTTTTATAGATCACGCAATGCATGATAAACCAGACATTAATTTCTAAGCTTGAATCTTCTTACTGGAAAGATTATTGGACACGTCGCTTTCTAAGCCTTTGTATTGATATGAAAGTAATTTTCATGTAAGAAATGCCTGACTTATAATATTAACATGGTAATATTTTAAGGATGGCACCTTTCTGTAAGTTAAAATATGTAATCTTGCACGTTACCCACAGAAGGCAACGCTCTACAAGTCAGAGACCTTTAGACCTAGAATTGCGAAATTAGGCACACAATTATTTCTCGGATAGTTGGAACTCACTAAGAAAGGGCTTTTCAAAATTTTAATAAATTTTTAATTAATTAAGAATTAATGAAATTTATATATTTTTCCTCACTAACTTTCGAGAAAACGTTTATGTCGTTTATCGCATAGGAAACGTTTTTACAACACTTTAAAATTTAAAAAAAAATGGCTTTTCAGTCATACTAATTTTATTTGCGTGTATTTTTTAAACTTTTATTTCATTTGTTTTTCAAAATTAATTTCAGACACAATTTGTGGCAATGCTTTTTTTGTTATAATGAAATTCAAACCGGTTTTATTGTTTCTTCAAAGCTTTCACTTGTGAGCTTCTGTTAGTGTTGAAATTATGATAATAAAATTTCATTCTTCGCACTGTTAGATTGCAAAAATTGCATCTACATCATTTTTCGGTTTTGTCAGTATTTTTTAATTATTTAATTATTCACCACCAAAGTTTATTTCATCTCTTGTGGCATCTTCGACAACTTTTGAAATTCAAACGATAATTTTTAGACGTTTCATTAAATATCTAAATTTTTCTTAATTATTTACTTTGTATTCGACTTAAATATTATTTGTCTTAACTTTTGATGTTGTTTCCATTAATTTATCAACTTTATTAATTTATAAATCAAATTTTTCAACGGGTCTATTTCCTCGAAATCTTGTTTCGCGTAGGAATTTTGGCGTTATCAGGTTTTGGCGTCTCTGGCTGGAGGTTTTTTCCGTTATGTAAGAAGTATTCCTTTGTGCTTGACTGAACGAGTGGTTGGAGTTTTTGCAGCTGCGGGCCCCAGGGCCGTTGAGCTCCTGGAGGCCGTTAGGCCTTCTGGGTGCTAGCCCTTGCTGATTTTTCTTTTTGTTTTGAAGAAGTAAAAATGATTGGAATCACCAGCTTCTTTTTAAAACTTTATTCTGCAAGAGTTTTGTAGATTGGGGTTTCAGCTATGCAATCTTTAGAGAATATAGTGAGTTCTTGTGCAACGAAAAACGTCCGCCAATCTATGTGATCTGATGAAAATCTAGAGGCGTGCAAGTCTGCAACGAATGTTCAGTTGTATTGAACGAGATTGAATATTGCTGAAAATGTCGTAAAGAATTGCAGGAGCGAAAGGCATTACAGCCAACAAACTGGTGAACTTTCTGTGCATTTCAGATCTACAATTTTCGACGGCAACATTTTGTCTATTCTTTCAATTCATTACATGAGATCTCACGTGAATTTTTTTTAGTTTGCTTACATGTTAGAAAACGAAGTATGTTTTCACCTTTTTCAAATCTGACTCTAAAATTCATAGAGCAAAAAGTTTCAATGAAAGAGTTTTAGTTTTTTTTTTTGATGATAGCGCTATAGTGTATTGTTTATTAAAGCTGCAGCTGTTATTATGTGTGATTTTATGTGAATTGTTCTTCCTGTCATTTTGTGTGCATCTTAATCAAAATATATAATTTGTAAATCATGGCAGTAAAACTTAATTTTAACAATTATTAAATAAACAGTATTTTAAAATCTAATTTGATTCTGTTTTAATTTCTCTAATTTAATTTCACAATTTGCAATGTACTAATGTTTTCAAATGATTTAATTTAGTGGCTAAGTTTTTCAGGTCTGCAAAGGTAGGTGATTTATAAGAGTGTTACATATTATTGTGTGTTATATTTCAGTACCCAGTATTGATTAAATAATTGATATATATATTAAACTAAATTTTAACTTTGGGTACCTACCTTGCAATAACGTTATATAATAATCTTAGCAACCCTATCCAATACGCGCATTAATTCCAAAGTAGAATTTTCGCTTGCGCTTTTATTAACATGATAATGTTTTCAGGCTAACAATTTTTCTGTAAATTGAGTGATGTAAAAATGGTTACGCGCAGAATGAAACGGATTATGCAATCTCACTAGACAAAGACGAGACAGAAGAATCAAGCCAAAAACATTATCATAGTATGTACCATGCCTTCTTATATTGAGAGTGGTGTTCAGCAAGTATTAGAAAAAACTTTCATCGATGCAATTGATGAACAGACTTTCTTTTCCAAGGCAAGAAGGTCGAAATTTAAGAAGATCTTTTCATTACTAAAGGGTTCTTAAAATAGTTTAAAAAATAAACATCGAAATTCCGTGGAAGATAATTGAATATTTTATATATGGATAAACCCATTTTTTTTATCTGAATGATCAAGTAAATATGTGCAACTTCCTCATTTTGGAACAGGAAAGCCCAGCGCAATCCGACAAACGCTGTAAATGTTACATTATGATTTCTTTCTGCTGCAATGTACATTTCTGTGTTGTAGTTTTTGAAAACTTATTTCTAATCAGGATTGAAACCTGTTCCGTCATCGGTAAATGGTATTTAGACATGCTGACAACATTTGCGATCTCAGCAACGTTGCATTGCAAGATTTTCATGCAAGATGCTATGCCTCCCCTTTTATATCATGTTGTTCCACAGGTATTGTCAGAAATTGACACCAAAGCATGGTTAATCAGACCTTATTTTCCAAGACACGAGGTTAGAAATTTAAGGATATTATTTTTTTACACAGTATTTTTAAAATAGTTAAGAAAATTAAACCTCAAAATTCTGCTGAAAATCATTTAATATTCTGTGAAGAAATAAATCCAAATTTCCTCTGAATGGTTAACCTTCCAGAGGGCGCGCCTGCGCAAATTTTACGACAAACGGGATTTTTCATACCCTGTTTTCTTATTCAGAGTCAAGACTGTTTAAAAGTCATTACTATTCCTTCATGCGACCCCTCTCTTTAGGATTAAATGGGTTTGTCCCAGTTTCAAGGTGTTTTTATACTGTTTTATGCTTCTGTCGTAAATTTTATGCAGAGCGCCCGGTCGTATAACTTAATAATTTTTTTCACGTCTTAACGTTTCAGTTTGATAATTATAAAACCAGTGCGGATTAGGGCGATTTAATATTTAATTTTACATTATTAAAGATATGTAATATGTAATAAGCCTGCCAATAATCCACCAAGCCGAAGACTTTTTCTTGAAAAACTTAGCGTTCAGTCTTATGAAAAAATACCTCACTACTCCAGCCCCAAAAATCGTATCTTCGTCATATGCCTTACAATGTCTTTAAGTTTAAATTATATATCACAACCTGAAAAAGCAAAGGAACTGCGACCAGAATTGAGAAGAAGAGCTTGTGGGTTTTGTTTGAAAGAAAGAAAACAATCTTCAAAATCCATGAAATTCAGTAGGTGCAATGTAGTGTACTTCTAAGCATCACTCTCTAGCAAAAGTTCAATGTTTCATATGCAAGGACAAAGATTAGGAACTAAGAAGAAAGATTTTGTTGTACAATCTTAGTTCGTATTATAATTTTTTATTATATATTGCTTAATACATTTTTTATAAACTAATATTATTAAATCTCATTACTTTCTCTGATTTCAGTATAATTTTAGATTTTGCAAATAATATTAAAATTAATTTTCACTCTTGATGAAAAGATTTACTTTTCTGACTTGTCTCTTGTTAGTATTATGAAATTATTTGCAGCTGGCATAGTAAATATGAAGAAAATTATAGTGTCGTAAAAAGTACGACACGCGCCCGCTCGTGTGAAATATTTCAGCGCGCCCGCTGGAACGTTAAATAAATATTCACAATTGCCGTATTTATGCAACAGAAAAGCAATTCTCAATCCAACAAATGCTGCAAATGATACGTTATGGTTTTGTTTCTCTGCAACGTACATTTATAGACAATATTTTTTGAAAGGTTATCTTCAACCAGATTTGAAACTGGTTCTGTTGATTGTAAACGGTCTAATACATGCCGACAATGTTTTGCGATCTTAAACTGCAGCAACGCCACAGTTGCATGATTTTCATGCAAGAGTGTGTGCCTCGCTATATCCATAGTGGTGTTCAACAGGTATTACGACAAAGTGTTACCGACGAATGAATGATTAGATGTTCTTTTCCAATCACCAGGTCTTCTCCGCTTACCTGATTTTACTACCTGTGCCTTCTAGATATGAGACTATTTAAAGAATCAGATTCGCAAAGAACCACCCACCATCTACGACGCGTTCGACTGTCTTAGTCATAAAATTATTGCCGATTCACTGTTTTCAGATTAGAAAGATTGTGGAAAGCCATGTTGGGAATATACAACATTTGTAGAACTTTAAATTGATGTCACAGGCGCCCTTATCGGTAAATTATTACTAATCATTGATTATTATTAACCGCTGAAGGACCGAGTTATTTTGCAACCTACGGCATTTAGGTCGAGTTAACTCGGGATAAGTCCTTAAGCGGTTAAACAATTAATTACTTATTGTTTTAAATGGATCATGACTACATAATATGAAGTGTCTATCGTTCAAATAATTTTGTTGCCGTTATGACCTACGTGCAAAATCTATTTCACACAAGCTTATCAGGAGTAAATATTTTCTTAACTTACATATAATGTAAATGAGAGTTTACTTATCTCTAAAGGCAATGATGAGACGACTCACTGTCTGACATTGAAATCGTTTTATTTTCTTGACGACATTGATTATGTTAGACATAGGATATCATGCACTCATCAAGCACTACAAACTCATCAATACATTTATATAATAGTTGGGTCTCAATTTGTAGTTGTTGACCCCTCTGAAATATCTAACCGTGCCCTGTTCTCAGAAAAGTTTGGCGCCTTATATTAGAGTGACGCAGAGTGAACATGAGTTCCCTTCTTTCATCTTCTTAAATGTGTACCTGTCTCAATGAGACCAGGCCACTTGAGATCTTACTTACGAGTCCGACTGTGCTGAGGGAACTAACTTTCTAGCTTAACGCAAGAAGTCAACTTGCAAGAAAGGTTAAAGGTTGAAGGAGGGTCCTCCCCCTTCCAGCCAGGCCCTCACAGGGTTCAATGGACCGACCTCTCTTACTTTTTTGTGGGGAAGTTCGCAACAACCTATATAACACCCTATAGAGACCTCGAAATTGGTAAAGTTTAATTTCGATAAGAATTTTATTAAAATGATTTGATTTTGAAAAGGAGTGATTTGTTTTCTGTTCAATGCCGGTCGTGAACAGACTTTTCCTTTAGCTTTACTACCCTGTTATTATTTGCTAGATCTTATTTTAGCACTGTCCTACTTTGTAAGCAATACTGTGCATTAATTCTTAGGAACGAATGAGAGAAATATAAACAGCAGATTCTATTGAAATAAGGTTTATAATCGGCTTATAACATGTACGTGCACAAGGCCTGTCAAGATCACCTACTATATAAAAACGGATGGTACTGCAAGAGAAATTCTTTATCATATAACCCATAAGCTCTTCAATAATCCGGTGAAAAGGGATGCCTTCGAAAAACAATTTTTTATAATTTTCTCCGTAGGGAAAAGAGTTCCTTTAGCAGCAGAGGATTTTTTTCTTTACTTTTTTCTCAGTAAATTTTAATAAGGTGTGATACATGTCGTTGCTCAAATTTCATCAATAAACATATAGGGCATAGAAAAGCTGAATGTGATAATAAAAATAAAATAAAATGTTTTTAAGAAGTACGCTTTTTTTAGTGCGTTAAAATGTAGAAAGTTGTTTTATCAAATTTCTGGAGACCATAGCAATTATCGTAAAAACATGACGTGAGCAAAATTCACTGCATTAAAGTAAATTGAAATTTTATTCACATTTATCTTTTTTTAAAATTTTTATAATACTGTGAATTTATTCCTTAAGAAATTATTCTTGGCTTACTTTCTTTTCTGTATCGTTTCCGGTCGTTCTCCGACGATTACAATTTTTCTTTGACCTATTGTTTTCTGAATTATTTTCTACATTTTAATACACTTATAGAAGTGATAAAAGTCTTTTAGTTTTATTAATTCCTACTTTTTAGTTTTTATTTCTTAATCAATAATTATAATTATGCAATCATGTAATGAACACTTCTCAAATTCACTTAAATTAGAGTCACACGTCTTGAATCAAAACTAAATAAAACTAAGCGTTTGATCAGAAATTAAATTTAGACTAATTGAAGTATTGAAATTTAATTAGAAACGCACAAATTAGAGAATATTAGAACTCTGGAACGTCAGACAGTGAATGGAAGATCAATTATAAAATTAAATCTTTCCAAACATGAAACAAATCAAGACAAATGAAATCGTGTAATATCTTAAGCATGTTTCTACTTGCTATAATTTTGCATCTATTTGGTAAAAACCGAGAAATGGTACTTCATTTTAAACTTGACTATTATTGTTTAGTTGGAAAATACAAAGGCTATTCGCACATTTTTTAGACGATTTTTATGGTATTAACAGGATCATTTTACATATTTTTTTCGTGTTTTGAATGTTGAATTTGATTACCCTTATTCTTAATAATCTTTCTATAACGTGACTTCTATGGCAATAATGCTTTTTGTAGTATCGGAAGAGGTATTGTGTCCCACTCTTGAAAAGTTTTTTAAATTCCACAAAGGTTTGTCGAAGTTTGTACAATGCGTTTTTTGAAAGTCCAAAAGCATAAAAATCCATGGGTGGAGATTTAGAAGGAACATCAGTGAAGGGCATAGTCTTAAAACCTATTTCTTGCTCTATTTTTTCCAGGAAATTAACAGTGGATTGCGATGTGGGGCTTCTTGCTTTGCCTTGATGCATTTCTACTGATTGATAGCATTGTGGGTAAAGAGATGGTATTTTATATTTGAAGACTGTGTATAAATTATCTTCCTGATGGTATGCGGAGTTGATCTTAACATTTATATCCACTCTCTTTACTTTTATTTTGGCATTATATGAAACTCCAGCAACAATCATAATTCCTTTAGAAAAACTTTCTTTAGATTCTTTGAACCATGTTTTAAGATTTTTTTTCTCCTCTGTGATGATAATAAATTGATCTTTTTTTCTTGCAGTCATTTAAATAGATCCAAGCTTCATCTATTGTTACAACATTTTTCCATTTTTCTCCGGATAGATGCATTTCATAAAGAATTTTATAGCGTGTTCTGTGTTTAGCGATATGACATTGACAAAGACGATGAACACTGTATTTTGTGGCCTTTGAAAGATTCAAATTAGTGATAATAACTTTCTTTTACATTTTATACTGAGCATTGAAATCAATTTGATAGAAAGCATTCGCTTTCTTTTAACATCAAGCATCTCACCTTTGCAATATTCGAAAATGGTGTTTTTTCCTTGGATACGTATTCTGAACAATTTTTCCCACTTGAAGCCAGACTTTGAGGATTTTTTCCTGTCTAATTAACAATATCACTTATTGTGGCTTTAGATATGGAAAAACCATGGTTTTCGCAGCGTCATTGAATTAACTGAATAAGAAATATAACTTAACATGCAAATAAAACTTTTAGGCAGCAGACGATAATTTATACTCCCGAAAATATAATTGATGTGAAAATAAATTTTTCTACTTCATACGACTTTTTTCTTACTGCGAAACAAAATCATCTGAAAAATGTTCTAATAGCCTCTGTAGATGTTTTAGATTACTTCGATTAACTTCTTGTTCTGAAACTAACCGAGAGCTAATTTGGGACAGACACACCTCGTCAATTTGAACTAGGAGCCAGATCACTAGTAAGATATTTGAGGCATCTCCTTCCTGCGCCAAAATCCATACCACGCAATAGGCCTATTTGCATT
>BGPR01004159.1:82266-97375 GCA_013235015.1 Araneus ventricosus | reverse complement strand
ATCACTAGCTAATTTTTAATTCATTGAATTACATAAATACTATTTTATATTCTGAAATATTTATATGAACATTTAATAGCATGAACTTTAAGATGCTCCTTGAAGTTAATAAAAAAAGAAGAAATTTTATACAAAAATATTGTAGAAGAATATCAGCACACGTCTTGGGTAAAATTCTTACTGCAAGGGATTAGTCAAACCTCATAGCAATTATTAACCTAGAAAATGGAAATAATCCGCACACTCATCATACATAATTCAGTTCCATAGCGAACGAAAATCTAAGAATCTGTTTACAAATCTAGTTTCCATTTTGTTTACATGCATTATTCATAAGTAACCATCCCCATTACGAATCTTCACATTTGTCGGAGTAAACTTTTCGGAAGAGTGTTTACTTATACATTTTGTTACTTACCTTACTTTGCACTTGCTTTTATCGAGAGGTAACCTAAATTTCATCATTCTATAGAAAGTGGGAAAACCCTTAAGGAGCTAGAGGATCTTTGTGTAACTAAGAAAATATATAAGTTTAAAACTACATTTAGTTGTGTTATGAACTTTTATCAGATTGCTTCGGTGCCCCAAATACATTTTTTAAAACTATTAATATATCTATGCTTAGAAATTCAAGGAAGAAGGGAAAAAAAGGCACTGTTGTATTTAGGGATTTGTAAAATTAAATTGAAGGTGCTAATGGAAAAAATGTTTATGTGACATTTGTTTACATTTCGAAGTAACCGTGTAGTAGGTGCTATGATATGGCATTGTAACATCAGCACTCAGAGCTAGACTGTCGAATGGATATTGAATAGATAAAAGGTATTAAAGACAGTTTGTATAATAAAAGTAACACGTAAAAGCATAAAAAATCAAGTTTTCCGAGATTACAACTTCGTTGAGCATCTTCAAATGGTTCCTTGAATTAATTTTTAATCAGTGGAATTTCAGAATGATATAAGGTAAACAAGAAATTTATTGACACCCTTAAGATAATATTTATACAATTAAAGGGGACTTGGCACCCAAAAATTTTTTTCGACAATTTTGATCAAACTTATTCAATTTTGTAGTAGAAAGATGTAAAAACTTAAACTGTGTAGAAACTTAAATTCCTAAAATATTCTTGATTTTCAAAAGTTATAAATTTAAAAATTCTAAATTTTTTAAAAAAATTAAGGTTCTTTTAAAATGCTTCTTCTCATACAATTTTTAATATTTTTCCCCAAATTTTTTTGAAAGGGACCTCTCAATGTACTTAATAGAAATTGGGATCGGAGTTTTGATGTCTACATTAGTTTCAGAGAAAAAAAATTGTTCAAAATTTTGTGAAAATTTTTGGAAAATATCAAAAGTTTTCACTTTGTACATTTTCAAAAACTTTTCTAATCAAAATTTTTACAAATCCATCCAAAATTCTATTAAACATACATTTGTGAGTGAACAGAAAAAATTTCAAATAATTAGAATAAAAAGAGATTGACTTTTAGGATTTTGTAGCAGACACAATTTTGGAAAAAGCAAATTGAGAAAAACAGCTTCAAAGATTTCAGCACAATAAAATTATAATAAAAACAACTTATATCAAGATAGTTTTTTTTCAGGGCAATAACCTGACATTTGCAAGTCCTAAGGTATTAATTTTATTGATATATATTATTACCATAATTATTTATGAGCATCATCATATATAGGGAAAATTTCAAAAAAATTTCACTTTTTTCAATTTTTTAGTCAAAATATTTAATAAATGATCTGCAGGACTATTTATCAAATATCTATCTATTATAACAGAGCAGAAATTTAAAACTATTTTATTGAAATTTTATTGACAGTGAGAAATTCAAACAAAAAGAGAAATGAAACCAGTGATGATGATGATGATTCAAATGTGCTTACTAAATAATAAGAAACGAAAGCAGTGATGATGATGATGATTCAAATGTGCTTAAAAATAATTAGAAATGAAAGCAGTAAAGCAGTAAACAAAAAAGAATAAACCGTTTCTGTTTGAAACAACTATCTTGCTTTGCTTTCATGGAAAAAATTAGATGGCTTTGCAACTTGCACATGAAATATGCATGATTTAAACATTAGAAGTGGGCGTGGCACGTGATAACATGTGAGACAAAATAACTTCATATCTCACTAAATATTTGTATGATTGTCTTGATATTTTCAGATTATTAAGCCAAAGATTCAAGGATCATTTTCCACTCAAAATTTGAAAATCGATATTTTCATTGATTTTCCGGAATTCTTAGGGTGCCAAGTCCCCTCGTGGAAAAAAATAAAAATATTTCAATCAAAGTTGGGATTCATTAGGAATTTTGCGGAATTGTTCCACTTTAAGCAGAATAAAGGGTCCCTAAAATATTTATCCATGGAAGATATTTTTCAGTATATTGAGAGTAAGTAGTGCAGCATCGATTATTGACACCCTATTGATGAGTAATTGACACCGCAGTTATTCACATACCCTTATTCTTACGCAGTTTACCTTTAACTGTCTATCTAAAGTTAGGTTAGATTGGGTAAAACTGAACATTGACATGAAAGCTTAGTATTTTAAATTAAAAATTGGGTAACAATAAGTATTTTAAATTAAAAATTAGGTAACAACTTTCTTGTTTACCCTATTTGAATATAACTCCGTGGTTTATACTGCATATCTCTGACGAGGCCATCAAAGGTGCTTTCCTTTATCGCTCATTAATGGAAATATTAACCTTAGTAACGGACTGGACGAAATCTCAAATTTCATATTAAAATGAGAATTTTGACGAAGAAATATGAAAAAGTCTTTTCTCCTTTTAATATAATTGCATAAGATACGCGTCTCCTTCTAACACCCCAGCGGAGTTATCTATTCTTCTCTTCCTCTATCAGATACACACGTATAGTGCTACAATAGAACACAAGTTTTAGATATCTGTAAGGTGGTATGGGCGAAACTCCTATGGCGTTATGGTAAAATCGCAGCGTGGTCCAAAAATGCAAATGCATTATGAATAATTATTAAGTAAACAATCAATAATTCAAAGTTTCTTGACTGAAATTGATAAAGACAAAACTAGAATAATGTCAGCTGGTGGAAGTTTGATGATTCAAATTAACTAATACAACAAATTTTCAATTTTTGAATTTAAATGATAATTTTCAAAAATATTGTTGCAAGTAAACGTCAAAGTTGGAGCAACTCAGCAAATAATAACGCTCTCTTGACAGTGGAATATAAATTGAACTTATCATCCGTGAACTGTGTGCGGTAGTTTGGTAGTTTAGTTGCGGTAGTCTGTGCGTCACTAATTGGACCTTACTTCTTAACGAATTTTAGGTAAATGTTACCGTGATTTTTTATTTTTCGAAATTTACCTGAAAATGTCTCAAACATACATTTTGTTACGCATTAAAGAAATATTCGAGAATGAAGAATGGAATTTGCGTCAGGATAAAAGTAATCCGTTTAGTTATTATGACGTGTTGCCTATCATGAAGGAATTCGGATGGACACATGGTTAGAGGTAGACGCTCATTTTTTTGTGGAGATAAATGATAAATAATATCTTGAGCTCAATACCAACTACAATCGAAGAGATAAAAAGATTCACGGAAAATATGCTCCAAAATGACAGTTGACATTCTAATATCCGTTTGCAATAACGTTCAACAATTGAAGACACTTCCGTTACCTGATAAAATCCTACATTAGTATAAACAAACTGGAGTTAAGAAACATTGGTGTATGTTTTTCATTGCTTACTTAATAACTATTCAAATATTATATACACTTTTCAAACGCCTTGCATTTAAAGTCACATATAAAAGATAAAAAATATTCTTACCACTGTGAAAGCCAGTTTTCCAGCAGTCAAATTATTTTATGAACTCGAACCAAGATTTTAAAAAAGACATCCTCGGTCTCCTTTTACAACAGATAATGCAAAAAAGATTTATTAAACAATTATTTTTTTCCTTCACAAAATGAAAACACTCACTCCATTCTGCAGCTGCTTTCGCAATAAAAATTTGTTTCTCTCATTGCATACATGAAATACTCCTAGTGAAAGAAAAATATTTGATCGAAAGCAATATTTATTTTAATTAGAAAAGAAAGCTTTTCCGTAAAACCTGGTATTTTCAGTAAAAATCTCCGAAATTCCTCACGCGAAGTGTCTACGTAAAGGAACTTATTTTGACAATTTGCAGATAACTCTTAATTATCGCAGGACGCTTTTAATTAATGGCAGGATTGCTAACAGGTGGGAAAGGAGCAGAAATTTCAATATTGTGCGATGTCTTCTATGACTCTTTCCATGTTGATTTCCATAATAAATAAGTTCGTTCACAGCAGCGTCTTTATTGCAGCTTTCTAACAGCTTCATAAGTCTAGAATATTCTGTAAGAAAAAGTAGAAAAAAACGGAAATTACGTCCTCTCTACTTACTCACATACTTCCCACATTATCGTCAAATAGAGAAGAGAATCAAGTATAAATTTCGGAGCAGGTGTCTTCCCGTTGACCACAAGATCTAAAATTCTAGCGTAAAGCTTACATACCAATTTCATTCGGCTAGCTCTAGTCATTCGGCTTTCTATGTTTTAACTTCTTGTTTTTATATACAAATGGTGGGAGAGAGATACAGGGTGCTCACTTAAATAAGGGCCACCCCTTCTTAACTTCTGAACAACGGCAACTGTAGTCATGAAAGTAGTGTTTAGCTATAGTAAAATGTATATGCGCTATGCAATGAGACCCCTTACAGCGCCACCTGTTGGCAAACTTCGGAGTTAGCGTTCCTATCTCAAAAACGGAAAAAATAGTGAAAAAAAGACAATTAAAAAATTGTAAAGCGTTATTGATTTAGTACAAAAAGACGCCTTGTGCATATAAATACTAAGAACGGAACGCTCAAAATGCATATTTGATTATTCTCGATTTCCGAAACTGTGACGTCACAAAATGGTTTACAAGGAGAAAAAATAAATTAGTTAAATCACAAGATACCTTAATTTTCGGTGTCCAAAGTGCTCTCTGTCATCTATAATACACATATGGGCTCGTGAATTTCCCTTTGCACACGTTTTAGCATATAGTTGGGTGCGCTAGCACAAGCAGCAGTAATACGTCATCAAAAATCCTGGAATATTGGGGAATGTCTGATGAGATGATATCCTTTAATGTTTTTTTCTCAAATAAAATATTTAAGTCGGGAAAGATGTCGAATTGGGTGGAGGGTAAGATGACAAACCCCTCCACGCTAATTCATGAGCTCTCCGTGCTACCTGACTGCCACTTGCCCTTCATGCACCTCACTGGCACTCCAGTGAAGAATGAGCATCTCATTAAAAAAAGGAGAAAGAGGAAAAAGAAGATAAACGAAAATTGTGACAATTGAAGAATTCTGAAGTTAACATGATTAAACGCAACAAACTTGCTAATAATTCTACGAAAAAAGAAGAAAGTAGTTAAAACGACACCTCTACTTCTAATGTTCTGAATCTGAAGACTCAACTCATTCATTTGAATTTCCTTACGTTGAAGTTGATAACAAACTGGACCCAGAGGACCTCTACAATGAAGAATGCATCATTTGCAGTGAGCAAGGGAAAACGGAATTGAGATTCGAATGTTTTATGTGCAAGTTCTGCACTTATTCCGCCTGTACTGGCTGGGACAAAGTCCAAGCCCATGACGATGCCATTTTTTTGAATTGACTTCATTTCTTAAGGATTGTATCTAAAATTTCGATTGATAATATTTAATTTGTTTTCTGTTGTTACTGTAGTCCGATTATGTTTGTTTTTTGTTATGTGCATTTGTCAATATCAAGATGTGATCTCAGCAGTTTTGATTAGTTTTTTGATAGTTTGTGATGTTGACTTAAATTGTTATCGCAGTTCTCCATCTTACCCACACAGTCGGGTAAGATGACGAAAATGACTTTTTTTCTAAAATAAAAATTTTGTGTCTCAAATTTGAAAATAGAAATTTTAAAAAAAATATCACTATAAAGTAAAGAGTTGCAAGAAGATTTTGCAGAAACAATAATTTTCCTGAAAATCTCCAAACCTTAAGATCGCCATCTACCCCATCTACCTTACCCCATCTTTACTACTTATGACCTTAGAGAAGAAAAATGCTGCACAAGAACACTATTTATCTCAATTTAAAAAGACAGCTCTCCGTTAAGACGTACTTTGCATAGAAAAATTTTCCGAATATGTCTGCTAGAAGTGGCAACACCAAAGAGCCCCCTTTGAGAGATTCTGCATGTAACTCTTCATTACGTCGGATCACTTTTAATTAGTTCAGTGAATATAAACAAGTGTCAAAAGAGGTGAATGGCAATTTTTATTTGCATCTGCTTTTTATTTTGCTTCCTGAAATAATGAATCAGTGTAAACAGAAGTGTTATAAGTAGTTCCATGAGTTCAGAATATTCCGAAAAGATTCAAATAATAAGCATATTTATGCTTCTTTCTTTAACGAAGGGACCTAATAAGCAAAAGGATACGTTTGAGATAAAAATAAAAAAAAAGAATACGTTGCAGGAAACGAGCAGGAGCATTAAATTTAGTGTCTCTTGCTGAAATATTAAATAATAAAATTAAAAGTAAACAATTTATAAGGTAGAAGCAGCCAAATAAAACATGTTTAATTTAATAAGAATAAAGTATAGCTATAAAGTTTAAAGGTTTATTTTTAAGTACAGACACCGAGTAGCAAGAAAAATCTTTCTTCCTTAACTAACAATAATGCACAGTTTGAGAGTAATTTTTCTATCTTAAATTTTCTTTTGGGTATTGTATTCTGAAATGAAAAAAAACTATATGAAATAGCGGAATTTTTGTCATGAATAGCTTATTGATTAATTTTAAAAATTAATTTCCCCCACACTTTTATTCTTGCCTAGATTGGACCACCAATTTCTTTAAGCATAGTTAAAGCAAAACTATTTTTTCTATTCTCAAATATACACCAGCACGCAATGCATGAACACAAGCTGACATTTTGTGCAATGTATCATACTTTCTTCTAAATTTTTTTCCCTCAACAATGTTATACATGATATGTATCCTAAGCTTTTATACTTTTAATTCTAATATTTGATGACTTTATTATTTTTATTGTTTATTTTTTTCTTTGATTTGTTCCAATTCCACTTTATGAAGACTACTAGTGGTGATAAAATGCTTTCTGGGCTGATCCTGTATTTAAGATAATATTCTCATTGATTTATATGGTCCAATTTAGGCAACTGTTTGTAGTCCATTCTGGTCAACCTTTGGACAACAACAAAAAATTTTCCTCGAACATCATTTTAAAATTATTTTAATAAAGTGAATACAGTAAATTGCAGCAAAAGAAATTTCCTATCTGAGGATATAATAACATATGTTTTCTACTTAATTTGAAATAGAGTAGGAGCTTTTGGCCTTCTTTTAAAATTATTAATGGAGGATACTTAAATCTAAATACTTATTTTGTAATGTTAACTACCTAGCACCTTCTCTTAAAAACGATTTCATACACCCCATTTACGCCATTATAACATAATTTGTCTATTTAACGGCCTAAATAAATAATAGAATTGAAGTTATGATACAGGTCTAATCTAGGCTCCGGTAAAAATTTAGTTACTCTTTCCTATCATCAGTACTCGTATCTCCACGTACTACAGAGAACCTAAAAACCAACAACTCCCCCCCAACCAAGAAAGGGAACGGATATATCGTGGTCTAAGAAGGCATGTTGTTGGACGGCTGCACTCATACCCCAGAAATGTTACTAGTTCCTCGACGTACTACAGAGAACCTAAAAACCGACGACTTTCCCCCAACCAAGAAAGGGAATTGATATATCGTGGTCTAAGTAGGCATCATGTTGGACGGCTGCACTCCTACCCCAGAAATGTTACTAGTTCCTCGACGTACTACAGAGAACCTACAAACTGACAACTTTCTTCCAACCAAGAAAGGGAATTGATATATCGTGGTCTAAGGAGAATCTTGCTGGGCAGCCGCACTTCTCTCTCCGGGAAAGGGCCGGATTACGCACTTTAGTGGCCCTCAGGTAATGCAAGTTTAGGACACCTATTTTCCCTTCCAAAATCGGATACTTTTTTATTAAATTTAATTTAATCTCCATATAAGCAGTCTTTAAACAACAAATATTATGATATACTAAAATAATAAATCATTCCATTGCGGATCATCTTCAGGAGAATTGGTTTCAGTATCTCGCGTAAAAAAATCGAAATCTAAAAGTAATTTTAAACCAAGTGGTTTGTAAAAGTAACAAATCTTTTTAAAACATTCCTAATACTGAAATATTTAATTTGCCAGAGTTGTTGACTTTCGAGACATTCCTCTACCTGGACAAAATTTCCACGCTGATTTCCAAGAGAATTTGAAATTACGTGAAATTTCTAAGCATAGTGTTCTGTAATTTTACAAATATTAATTTTTATTTGAATATTAGAGAGTACATGAGTACATGACCAGTGTAAATAAAATGGTTTAGTTTACTTATATTTAATTTACTTATGTTAATGTTTCTTTTTTTGTAGCGGTTACAATCAACTGCCTTCTCCTTTCTATGGTAGGTGGCGCTACTGGAGCCATCTTTTTCCCATGATGCCTCTCTGTCATTCTTGTCTGTGTGCTTGTCTCGTGATGTTGTTCTCTGTTCTTGTCTTGTGTCTTGTAACTTTAATGTTCTGTGCTGTGGAACATAGCCTAATAAAAAATGGTTCCTAAAATTGAATGGATTCTTCAGCAGCACTACACACAAACTTGAGTCTCGTCCCTCTATATTTTTAAGAAACATACGGCTATTTTGGTACGGACCTCTTAGTTTTGAACCGCGATCAGATGACAAGGAAGACACCTAGTAAATCAAATGAAAGCTCAAAATTAGATCGTTCTGACAATATCGCAAAAATATCTCGAGGGCCCCAAATGTGGCTGTGCCCCTAGGCAATTGCCTACTTAACCTATCTGATGATTAGGCCCTAATTGATTCGAAGATTGTTGCTTCAGATTCGTCTTTTTATCTTCAGGAATTTCTGGATAAAATTAAATCAAGAAAGAAATATCAAATTCATTGTTTGACGGGCTGAAATTAGTATTTTTTTAATGACTTCTGACTGAAATGGAAGTCAAAGAAGTAAGTATTAATTTGATGTTTGTGATTTTTTAATACATTAATATGCATTTTTGTATTTTTTTCAAAATTCAACAAAAAACTATAAATAATGAAGTTAAAGCTTAGAACGTCGTTTTCTATAGTTTAAGCTTAAATTTGAATAATAATAATAATGGAAATAAATTCATTCAATAGATTTCCATTTCCTTTTCAGGTAGCAGTCTTGAATATTTCACAATGATTTAAAAGAATTGCTAAGAATACTTCAAAAACAAGACGTCTAAGAATTTTTCTATAACATTTCCCAAATTTTTTTATCTCCTCATAATAATAATCTCTTGAGAAACAAAGAAGGAGATTTTTTTTGTATATACGGTAATATAAAAGAATTTGTCATAAAAAAAAGTACAAAGGTAGTTGAGTCACAACAAAAAATTAGCAGATGTGTAAGAACATCGTTAAATTTTGCTTTTAGTATAAACATTTTTTGTTCATTAAAAAGTATTATAAAACATAAGATGAAATATCTGCCAGGATAAAGTGGGACATAATTAAAGTTCTTGAAAAACTAGAATAAAGAAAGAACGTTTGATAAAAATTTATATTTCTTTGCTTTTGATAAAAGATTTTTCTTTTATTTCGCGAAAAACAGTCAATAAGTTTCTTAACAAAGAAATTAAAAATATAATGCTAATGAAAAGAACATATGATAATTTTTTGTATTATTTGTTGTGGCATAGCTGTGATTCAAGTAAATTTAAAGCTTAAAATTCTTTTTTTCGTATTCTTGAAAATAATAACTTCTAAAAGATGATTGAAGTACAAAAAGAATTATTTCACTCAAAGTTTATAATGACAAAATAAATTTTTATATTGCGTATTAAATGAAATAAATACGAACAGAATAGTGGGGAAATAAAGGCAAAAATAAGTTATTTAGAATTGCTAATGAAAATTTTAAATTGGAAACAATATTCACATTTATGTAGAAGATATGTAATGAAAATAAAAATACTTTAGAAGCATCCTATACCCATAAGTGGAAAAAAAACCCTCTCATCTAAAATAATATGAAGGTCAAAACAAGAACAGAACAAGAGTGTGAGGCAATGATAACACAAAGTAAAATATAAAAAGGTACAATACAAATAAGGAAATTAAGCCAATTGAATGAAAAAAGGAAATCAATAGACATTCATTAAAAATTAAAATAAATGATGATTGTTATGGAAAATCCAATTTATTTAGTATATGTCTATTAGAACCTTACGTTTTTGCAATTTTTTATTTGAACTATAGATTTTTTAATAAAAAATATTTTATGTTATTCATTGCTCTAGTAAAACGTGTTTAAAAATTATTTTCTTTTATTATTTATAATTTTTACTCTTTAATCCTAATATATTTTATAATTGTTTCCCTTTTTTGCTAAGTTGGCCACCTGCATTTGTTTGAATGTGTTTTTATTGATATATTTCTTGACGTTAATTTGTTTTATTTCTTATAATGGTTCACTACATATTTTATTTCATGCTATCATTTAAGTATGTTTAACCATAAATGGCAGCAAATTTCATGCACAACAGAGTTATTTTCGATTTTACTAATGCTTGGCCGCACAAAGCTACAGACTTATGTTTATTGTCCAAAATTTTTGAAATAAAGTCATATTTTATAATTACACTCTGTACCAAAAGTTTATAGAATTTTGTATTTTGCTTATATTTTTTGTTGTATATGATGTGTTTCGATGCAACTTACTGTATAGATATGTTATGTCTATTACATTCAAAAAACAGCAGTTCTACCCCTTATATTAAATGCCAATTTTTAAATCGCAGAATAAACAGAAATAACCTATCCCAAAAGTTTATAGACAAATGCAATTTTATGCAAATATGGTATCGGTAATCATGACGTCGATTCTGAGCCTAATAAATATGTTGTAAGAAAAGGAAAGCGGCCGTTTCTTCTGCGTTTCAAGATGCCAAAAGCTTCGCAAATCTCAAATGAAGAAATGAGTAAAATTCTGCATTTAAAATTGTTCTGTAAGGCTATTAAGGAAATATCGAAACTTTTAAATCGTTCTAAAAGTATGATTTACCATGTACTAACTCGTAAGACGCCATATGAGCCAAAACCTCGTTCGGGAAGAACACGTGTGACGATATTCGCAGTGATAGACGGATACAAAGAATGGCTTCAAGTCAGAAAATGTCGGTTCGCGAAATTACTAAGGCTTCCCGGTTGCAAATCTCCAAGAGCACTGTTCATAGACGAATTATAGAATCTGGTTATATGATCCACGCAAAAATGGCTTGCCGATTACTACTCTCAAAGCTTCACATTAGTAAGGGAATACAATGGGCTCGTAATCATATGTCATATGGTGATAAATGGATGGCTGTCCCTTTCAATGATGAAGAAAATGGAACCTCGATGGACCTGACGGGAATATAAAATATCGGCATGATTTACGAAAAGAGCCCAGGAGCTTTTCCAGTAGGCAAAGTGGTGGTGGATCTGTGATGGTGGTGTGGGCGGCTTTCGGTTTCAACGGTCAAGTGGATTTGATCTTTTTAGATGGCCGACAGAATTCTCCTAAATACATAAAACACTAGAAAATCATCTTATGCCATTTGCGGAAAACATAGGGGGACGAAATTGGAAATATCAGCAAGATAATGCTCTCATCCATACTTCCAATGCTACGAAAAATTATATAAACTCGAAAAATGTTACTGCTTTTGAGTGACCACCGATGAGACCTGGTCTAAACCCAATTGAGATTGTGTGGGGCATTATGTCTCGGAAGCTATATAAGAATGGAGGGCAATTTTATTCAGTGAATGCCTTGAAGACAGCCATTGAAATTGCATGGTACAACTTGGAACCAGAGATATTACAAACCTTAATTATGTCGATGGAAAAACGTGTACATGATGTCATACTGAAAAATGGAAAGACTTTAAACTATTAAGAACATTGCATTGAACACCTTTTGTTGAAATGTCACAATTTCTAAAAACTTTTGGGACACCTAATATCTCCATTTTATTATATAATTGAAATACAAATTGTTACTTTTTCTAAATATTTCGTTGAATGCAAGTCGCATATGGTTTGAATAAACATATTTGTAATTGTTTTTTGTATGCCTTTCCGTTTTGATAAAACATATATTTTACTACAGTCTATAAACTTTTGGGACAGAGTGTATATCTCGTCTTTTAGTCCGAGTTGATAACCATTTTTTTAACAAATGCGGCATTCCAAAGATTTAATTAATACCCATTTGATCTCTTCTACTATTAGTCAATATGGTCCTGCTCCTAGTTTAAAATGGACCTGAAAAATTTGGGATGACTGAAACTTACAGTCGAAAACATTAGTTGAAATACGGAAGCTGAAAGCAATCGATATTCACATAAAAGTAGTGGATGAGCTAAAGCTGAGACACCTTTCTATTTGTGATCCCATTTTTTTCATAAATACTGTTCGTATGTGAAAATTACATTTGAAAAAAGGGAAGAGGGAATAACACCAAAAAATATTGTTGGATAAAAAGGAAAATCTGATGAATTATTCTTTTTAAAATGATATATATCAGATTTTCTTAGATTTGTAATAAATTATATTTTTAAAAAAATGCCGTTAAAATGTTTTCCATTTTACAGAACACTTAAATATGAAAATTAAACTTGGAACTTAAAACACATGAAATATGTCGTTTAATTCTTTATTAAATTAAAATGTTTAAGGTGTAACAATTTTTTTTACCTTATGATTCTTAATTCGCATTTTCTAATCTTCTTTTTGAACTTGCGCTTTAAAGAAATATTTTCTTATTACGTTGTTAATTTAGGAACTAGTTTTACCTTCATTTACTAAAAATTTTTCTTGAAGATTTGCACAAGCTTGAAATAAAAATTAAGAATAATGTTTATAATTTTATTCTATTAAATATAATTTTATTTATTATGAATCAGAATAAACTCAGCAAATTATTTTAATAGTTTCGTCCTTAATCCATTAATTTGAATTTTGCTTTTCTATATTAAATTAAACAGTAATTAGATATAAAGTTTCATTAAAATACCTTTTCTTAACTATTCCTTTTACAATATTTATTTTCGTATGTTTGATGAAGAATCATTTTTAATAGTCCTATCTTCTATCATTACGTGCAAAAAATCACTCGATAATAGATAGCAATAATTTTAATCAAGAAATAACAAATACAAAAAGAATCCAGATGAGTGAATACAAAATACAAAAGGAATACATATGAGTAAGTAGTAACAAC
Source organism: Araneus ventricosus (assembly GCA_013235015.1). NCBI lineage: Eukaryota > Metazoa > Arthropoda > Arachnida > Araneae > Araneidae > Araneus > Araneus ventricosus. The sequence goes on along the minus strand of BGPR01004159.1, from coordinate 83,918 downwards.
TGATCAATTAAGATATTCTAAAGTAGCTCTAATGCTTGAAATTGCTAATTTTACTGATATCAAAGTTGAAATGTTAAGCAACAATTCTAAATTCAACTAGTGCTACTAGGATCAAAAGTAAATTTAGCAATTCTAAAGCTATTCTTAATTCCATTGGGTTCTCCAAATGCAGAATTTACAATGCTAACAGATATTTAAATTCAAATTGTGATGTCAGGTACAAATTGTAAATTAACATACAATTCCTAAACAGTTTCAAATTCGCACTTTTTCCAGGTGAGTTAGATAGGACAAATATTCTGAAGAAATTTTGCTCGTGTTGCAAACTTGAAAATCAGAAATTTAAGATCGATCGATTATGAAAACAAAATAATCGCAAATTGCCAGACCACATACCACATTTCATATCCGTATCTTATTCCGTTTGTGAGTCATCCCGTTAATATTCAAACGAATAGACAGATCGACAGATAGTCATTCCTTTGATGGGTCTGTTGAAAATTTGACTCGGATCTACAAGTCAACTGAAAACATCATATTTTAAAATTTATTTATCTATATTGTAGTGTTTTAGAGTAATCATGTTCACATATGTATCAATAATCCAAACAACAGTCTACCAGTTGACGGGTGTTCCAAAAATTTGACACAGATCTACAATTCAAATGAAAAGAAAAATGATTTATCCATCTTGTAATGTTTCTGAGTTATTATGTTCAAATATGCATCAATAATTCAAACAACAGTCTACCAGTTGATGGATTATGCCCAAAATTCGAGCCAGATCTACAATTCAAGTTATAAAAACATATATCAAATTTAATTTATCTAGAAAACTGATTTTGGATCTGTCATGTTCCTATCCACATGGACGTACAGGCAACTTTCGTTTGACAAATAATGTTCGGAATTTCAAAAATCTATGCGTAACCAATTCATCCATATAACCTATTTTTTGTTATCGTGCTCACAGACACATAGACGTAACTCCAAAAATAATTATTCCGACTCAACGAGATCTAAAAATAGGAGATTCACCAAAATCTGGAGCTTAAGCCTTTTGACGATTATATACTTTCTTACTGTATTCTGCTCATAAGTAAATTTGAAAAAGGAATCTATCAAAAATGTTTATGGAAACAAATCGTCGAAGTATTTTTATATACGAAATATTTCATTATTTGAAGGTTTATATTTTAAAAGACAGTGAGACAGTGAGATATTACATAAAATATTTTGAAAACTTTCATAAAATCTCATTGAATAAGATAAAAAAGGGTTCTTGGAAAAGAAACTCTACAACTAACGATCACCATACCGAAATATCCATCTTCATAATAAAAAACTCACATCTTCAGACCAGAACTTCAGAATCTAATTTCTTACACACAATTCACCGACTATTGAAGAGTAAATTCACTTCTTATGCATGCACAGAAGTATTTTCACTTCATTCAACATCAGAAACACTCTCAAAGTTTTTTTCATCTAGTTTCGCTTTCCGAATAATTTTGTTCATTTTTTTCACTTCAGAAGCAATATCTTCTGTCGCAGTATCTATTTGAGAAGCAAATAATAATAATAATAAAAACTCTGATTACTTTATTTATCCTGGAAGAGCTCGATTTTTAAAGTTTGAAAAGAAGAGAAAT
>BGPR01004159.1:37383-82256 GCA_013235015.1 Araneus ventricosus | reverse complement strand
GGGGAATAAAGCAGACGAAAAATCTGAATCTGAGCAGGGGAAACAATCTGGCAACGAGAGAGTGGAAATTACGAAAAGTGTTTTGTGATTTGGGGGGCAAGATGTTATGGATTGGTGTAAGCCATTACGCTTCGCCTGATGAAAAATATGGAACAGCTGCACGCATGCCTCATTTTGTTTAGTTTTTATTTCTGTCGAGATGGTATTAAAGGCATCTGCTTCCGCATGAATTAAACGGAAAATAAATTAAATTAAAGCAGTTTTCAAAAACACACTTCTATTAACGTTAAATATTTTTTATTTTGATTATTTTCTACTGTTTATTTGTTAATTCATAGTTCATTATCATAAATATTGCAAAATCATGAAATCAATATATTGTTTCAAATACACGATCTGGTAAGCGACGTGAATGAAATCAAAATTCAATGAAATCAATCGATTCATTAATAATTAAAAATATTTAAATAGTGTATTGTCATCATCAGTTATACGTAAGCGAACAAAATTTCGAAATTCTAGGACATTTGAAAGTGAGGGTAAAATCGTTAACAAAAACCTGAGACAAGTTCTGAGTAAAATAAAAGCATATCAAAATTTGTAACCTTATTTAATGACATTTTCCTGGTTTACACCATATTTAAATCCACATCTGATCTCTAAAGCTAAAAAAAAGCATTATGGAATCTGAATCAGGTTCCATGAGGCTCATTTTGCATAGACAACACTAACAATAATTTACATATAAGTAGTTAATGACCGAGAGAAGCGAGGTCTCTGTTTTAACTGGACCTTTCAGCGTTTAATCCGTCTGTAAATTTGTTTGATTTGTAATCCCACCAAATGTTTTGTAGCCCGACATTCCGTTTTAAGATGGTGTTCTCTGGAGTCAGGGTGTGTGTCGTAGTGTAAAGTAAAATGTTTTGGCGAGTCAATGGCGAGTTTGGTATTATTAAAACCTTTGAATTATTTTGCTAAAGATGAGACTTTTATTTAAAATTTTGTCAATATCGATAGAATCAGAATTTAATTATAATTTTTTAATACTGATGATGATGATACTGCAAAGATTTGTGTCAATAATTCTCATTAAAAAAGCGATACGAGATTTTTTTACCAAATCAAATTTGAAGTTAATGTGTACATGGTATGTTGAAGTCAGTTGAAATTTGCATTATTTATTTTCGTTAAAGGTCTCCTTGATTTAAGACGGAAGCCAATTTAAAAATTATTCTCCTCTTATTTAGTTTATTAAAGAGTTTTAGAAAATAAATTCAAATATCTAACAGATTTCAGGTAATCACGAAGTTATTTTTAGAATCTAAAACATAAAAAGACCGTAGTTTATTAAAGAGTTTTAGAAAATAAATTCAAATATCTAACAGATTTCAGGTAATCACGAAGTTATTTTTGGAATCTAAAACATAAAAAGACCGTAGTTTATCAAAGCAGTAAGAAAAGGCCTTTCTTTTCAAGCAAATGAATCAATTTCTTGTGATTTGTCATAAGGAACGAAAGGTTTTCATTTATTTGACCATTAAAGAATTTTTCCAACAATTATTTCCAACTCATCTGTAAAATTATAATCTTGGAAATCCTTTCTTTGAATATATTTTATACAACTGTACGGAGAACAAATTCGAAAGTTTTCTTTCGCAAATGTGAAAGAATAAATATAAATAAGTGTTGCATAGTTAGAGTAATTAAATTCGGATTATTAAATGTTTATATTTCATTGGGAAGAACTTTATTCTTGTAAATACTCAATATAATGTGATCTCTTAGAAATTACACTTGTATAAACAATGCAACTTTATTATGGTCAAAGCAATTTGCTCATGGAAACAGTTAAATAAACACGTCCTGGCAATAAACCTAAAATGTTTAACACAATTGTCTTGAAAATATGCTATAACAAAATAAATGTAATGATAATGTATAAAGGCAGCATAAAATAAACTAGAGTTTCCTTACGAATTGTTGTAATTATTTAATTACATTAAACTAAATGAAATAAAAATATTAGAATTGTAAAACTGTATATAGAAACTCATATACTGTACACTGTAACTCATTGAGGAAAGAATTTTCAGTTCAGTTTGGTGTCATTTCGAACTTCAAAGCTGCAAAAATATCATCGTACTTTAATTATTATACAATATTTTGTTAAAAGAAATTTTAAATATACGAACACGATATTAGTCAGAAATAACGTTGATTTAACAAATAATATTAAATTGTTGAATAATTAAAAAATTATCGCGATCCTATTCCCCAATTTCGAACACTTCGGGTTACAAAAAAAGGCATGTGCTCCTAATATCCATTAAACTGGACTGTGCAAAATACATTCGCATGTAGGGGAAAGTGGGGTAAAACCGGGTAGCTCAGGTTCGAAGGCTTGTTGGAGTTAAAATATTCGATATAGAGCGTGTCAAATTTTATTAAAATATTCATTATTTATCCGGAATACAAAATTATCTTTGCAGAAAAGTCACAGTTTCATTCCTTTTTTTTTATCAATGATTTGTTTTTATAAAAAAAAGTCAAAATAAAGGGTACACATGTTAATGTTATGGGAAATTAGGAAAACTCGAATTTCGGTGGAAAATTAAAATCATTTTTAATTTAAGAACAATTACAAGATATTTTAAAAACATTAGTTACGAAATTCACATGTAAAGCAGTTGTTTACTTCCTTCGCGGCACTACAGCTTTCGTGAACACAGCTAAGACAGTTTTTACATTGAATGAATCCTTCTTCTTTATTTAAATTAGAAAATAAATCATTAAAATATAAACTATCAATGTCTGATGTGTTTTTATCGTCTTAATCGGAGGAATTATCAATACTGACTGGCCCGGTCTTGTTCCACTTAGAGTACCCGATTTTCCTCCGAGTGCAGAGGTTATAAAAAAACGATATAGACCCCCGCAATTATTGCAGTACATTCTTATTGTTTGATAGGGTATGGATCCTTGGTAAACGTATAATAAGCAGGACTAAAAATAGTTTTTATAACTGCAATGATTTTAAAGTAAGGATAGTTTAAAATCACACGAACATTAAAGAGTCGCGTCTTAAATAGACCTTCACAGATGCATTCCATTCAACTGCTACAACTGGCCACTATGACTGTTCCTTTTCCTTGACTAGCAGAGTGTAATTCATTATCTGACTGCTAGATAGGAAAAATAATATCGCCAGAATCCAGGGTATCCGGCTTTACCCCACTCTCCGGTAAGTCTTCTTTTCTACTATAGATTCGTGAAAAAAATCGTATCACTAAATAAAATCTTTACATTTACATTATCAATATCTCATTTGTAAAAAATTAATGAAATGACTACAGTTTAACCCTCCGTTAGTCGCAACCTAAAAAATACGCATGTAAACTGCATCTATTAGCTGTTTTTCAACTCTTAACAATTTGAATTTTTTTGCAGAATCTATATATATTTAAAATAATTGGCCAAACCAAAGGAAACTGGACAACAAAATGAGCCTCATGGAACCTGATTCAGATTTCATAATGCTTTTTTTCATCGGATGTGGATTTAAATATGGCGTAAAACAGTAAAATGTTATTAAATAGGGTTCCAAATTTTGACTTTTTATATGTCTTTATTTTAATGAACTTGCTTAGGTTTTTAAAAACAGAACTTTGTTGACGATTTTACTCTCACTTTCAAATGTGCTAGAATTTCGAAATTTTGTTCACTTACGTATTACTGATCGTGACAATATACTATTTAAATATTTTTAATTATCAATAAATTGATTGATTTCATTGAATTTTGATTTCATTCATGTCGCTTACCTGATTGTGTATTTGAAACAGTATATTGATTTCATGATTTTGCTATATTTATTATAATGAACTATGAATTAACAAATAAACAATAGAAAATAATTAAAATAAAAAATATTTAACGTTAATAGACGTGTGTTTTTGAAAACCGATTTAATTTAATTTATTTTCAGTTTTCTTCATGCGGAAGCAGGTGGATTTAATACCATCTCGACAGAAATAAAAACTAAACAAAATGAGGCATGCGTGCAGCTGTTCCATATTTTTCGTAAGGAGCAGCGTAATGGTTTACACCAAACCAAAGCATCGTGCCCCCAAATCACAAAACACTTTTCCTAATTCCAACAAGTGAACCGATTTGAATAACTTTTATTTCATATGGAAGCTTATGACCCCTAGATATGTAATAAAGTGTCCCCTGCAGATCACAAATCTCCATTTTCAAGAGAAATCGACAAAACACTACTTCATTCTGCATTCTTTATGACGAAACACATTGACTGAGTGGCCAAGGCCCAACCACTGGATCGGTTTCGACAATTTTTATTTCATATGAAAGCTTAAGACCACGAGATATATCGTCAATGGTCGCCTGCCATCCACCATCCTTCAATTGTGAGATAGATCGCAAAATAAAACTTTGGCATAGTCTTTCAGACTCTACAACCTCAATTAGCCAATTTATTTCGCCAAGTTTCACGCATAACCGCAGGCTTTTCAAATTACGGGCGATCAGATGGTAGCCGAAGCCGGCAAACTCTCATTTACATTAGCATTATGAAAAATTAATAAGGAAAAATTACCAAAACCGATTGATATATCATAGAATTCAATTGCCGAGATACATTGCGACTATTTAATGGTTATGTCTGATGGAAAGTTAAACTACAATTTGATTCAGAAAATTAAATTATTGATTACTTTGTTGCATAAAAGCATATTTCATTTTAAAAAGTACTTCTATTTCAACGATAATTATAAACATAATACCAAAAATCTGTTCGTACAGCAAATCGAAAATTAATTAATAAATTAAAGCACTTATTGTTTCTGGACTGCATTCCTTTAATTTTTTTCTTTTCTTTAATTTCGTTAAAGGATAGCAAAGGTTTCGTTTCAATGATTATCTTTCAAACAAGTGATTTACTTCGTGATCTATACTAAACTAAAAAAAAATGAAACCTTTTTGAAAACACACAATTTTCAAAACATGTATGTAGCATAATGGAACCCATCTATAAATTATCTTTATTTTGTGAAAATGCTTTCAATGGAAAATTAATTTGAGATGAGAGTTTGTTTAACATTCTTTTCGTGATACTAATTTCGGAGAATGTTCTATGTGCCTATCAACATCGTAAGTAAAGAATTCTTCATCAGCGCCTTATTCATAGAATTCCGTAACCCTAAGAACATGCTATTTCGTTCAATTAACTTAAGTTATTATGACAAACGGAAATAAAGACTTCCGGCACGAATGCTAAATATGTTTAAAGAAATACTCTAAAAGTCCAAGATAACAATTTAAAGAAAATAAAGCTGTTATCTTTGTTTTTAAATCCGCGAATCACTGTTAAATGTTTATGGCATTTTTCGTAATCGCAATTTTTAAAAAATAATAATGGAATTATTTGAATTTTTGTTTTAAAATCTTACGATTCTTCATATCTTCTAGCACTTATCAAACATTTTGATATACGTTATTCATATTAACCAGAACACTAGGCCTCTCGTGGTAGCGTAGCCTCACTACACACTAACTAATGAAAAAATGAAAATCCTAATAATTTTATATAAGACTAGGGGGCTCTGCCCCCTGCTCGCTAAAACTCGCCAACCCCCAGGAGGATTGCGCTGCAATCCTCCGACGTTTGCTACGGAAACCCTGCTCGCTTCGCTCGCTACAATAAAGGCACTGGGTGTCCTAGCACAGTTGTTATGAAATCTTTATATATACATATAACACCCCCTGCTCGCTCCACTCACCAACACCCAAGAATCACGGTGTGATTCTTTCGGGATCACTATGTGATACCAGCTCGCTTCGCTCGCTTGCCGTACAGTTATCCGTTTCTGCCAGTAATAGGAAATTATAAGTACATTAATTACTAAAAGTAAATTTAAATTATTTGAAATTGCATGAACTCCTAAAATTAATTTTTCATCAGTTTCTACAATTAAAATCTTCTGGTAGCACAAATACATATGTAAATCTTAGAAAGAAATTTGGAAGGTAATATTTATAATTCAAAGATGATTAAAAATCAAATTTATTTTCATCAATCATTTATCAGAAATCAGTCATTTAAAACTTCTTGGCATACACTTTTGACTATTTATTCAACAGTTTATTTCAACATAACTTCATTCCACCAAAATTTTAAGTTTAAAACTGATAAGATAGCCTTTTCCAAATCTTCAAAATAAATTATTAAAAATTGCTTTTTCCACCAAAATTTCAAATATGCCCTCTATACAATGAAATGTAATTCAGAAAAGCTTCCCCACATGTATACATGCTTATTCCAATAATTATTGAGTCAAGAAAGATATAGTGTTTTTCTCAGTGTAGTCATTTGTGTTTTAAATCTCAGAAAATTCTAGTTTTCGTAGAATGATATAAACCCAACTCACAACCTTTTAGGTAAAAAAGGACAGTTTAAAAAAAAATGTGGCTTCAGACATGTTCATATTTGCTATTGAAAATTAAAACCCATGATAATTATTTACTTTCAGCCTTTTATAATTGATAAGATAGCTTTTTTTTTTCAAAATTTTCCAAAATCCTTGCTTTTTACAACAAAATTTTAAGCATTCCCACTTTTCATTTAAATATTGCCCAGGAAAGCTCTCCCACTTATATACATTCTTATTCCAATAATTATTTAGTCAAGAAAGATGTAGTGTTTTTCTCAGTGTAGTCATTTGTGTTTTAAAATCTCAGAAAATTCTTGAACGTCTCTTGTCGTAGAATGATGTAACCCATCTTCCAACCTTTTAGCTGGAAAAGGAGAGTTTAAAGAAAATAGTGGCTTGACACATGTTCATATTAACTATTCAAAATTAAAATCCATAATAATTATTTACCCTTAGCATTGTATAATTGATTAGATACCCTTTTTCAAACATCGCTCTTTCCTTCAAAATCTTAAACATGCACTTTTTTTAACGAAATGTTGCCTCTGCACGTGTAAACACATTCCCTCCAATTATTATTAAGTGAAGGAAGGTATACTATTTTTCTCTGGATAGATGCAACTCGGAACATTTGAGCTGTCGAGAGATGAATAAACCAATTTTTCAGAAACTTTTAGCTGAAAAGGACATTCAGTATTAAGCACACATTCATTCATTTGTGTAATTCAAACTGTACGACTCAAACTTATTTAATTCAAACGATCTAAACTCAAAAAAATCGCTGTTTCCGACTTCAAACCAATTCAAGAATCTCGGCGCCAGGGTTGAGATTGGTAAACAAACTGATCGTTGCCAACGGGGAGAAAGAAATAAAGGTCCTTTTTGCGCCACGCATAAGCGTTTTATATAATACTAGCAATACGCGCACGACGTTGCCTGTGGGATCGGGACTTCAACAAAATAAAAAAAAGCCCACATACAATTACATAAATGAAAGTTTTAAAAACGAAATCAAAACAGAAATATATATATTATTGAGTTGGTCCGCCTCTCTTTTCCTCTCGACCGAGTACCGTTAAATCCAAAACAATGTTAAAAAATTTCAGTGTGATATTTATTACACCGCATGCAAAGTATGAAAGGCAAAGAAATAAGTTAAGACACGCTTAAAAATAATAATCGATGTCATCGACTAAATAAATCATATTTCTCGCAGAACGCGAAAGTAATGACGTCACCCTGGCCCTTCAGCCAATGAAATTGCCCGCAACGTTCCGGAGACTGTCGTGGGCGGAAGCTTCGCTAGAAGAAACATATCGTTCAACTACCACGAAAAAATTAATTTAAAAAAAACGAAAAAAGATATTTTAACCATTCTTGTTTTAAATCCGACAGAACCGTTGCAGTTATAAGCTGAAAAATTTTCAAAAAGATATCTTTATTAGAACATCGGATGGAAGAGTTTTAAGGATTCCAGAAAATTTTATTTTTGAAAAGTGACTATTTTTAAAAAAAATTCCCAAAATTTAGTAAATTGCGTTAGAAATTCGAAACTAACTTCATTAGAACGGAAATCGCGTGCTCTTTCCGATGGTGTATCTATTTCTTTCGTACAATTATTCGAAACCATTTTATTGAGAAATTAGTGCGAAAAATCAACCAAAACAACACAAAACATTAAATAAAAAAATTTCTAGATTAAATTTTAAAATTTCGGCTTCCACCATTCAGTCACCATTATGACTACCTGTGTGCCAAATTTCATAGCTGTAAGTGTGATAGATTCGTCTGGACATCGCAGACAGACACACACACACACACACACAAACATTGCCTTTTATAAGTATAGATACATACTTGGACGTCTGTAAAAATCTTTTTTGCATTGTAAAAAGCTTCTGTTTATACACTTAAATGGAAGAATTTATTTACTACACACAAACGCAAGATGTTGACTGCTAAAAAGGCAAACTTAAAGTTGCCTTTTCAGAAATTACGCCAATCCTGGTATTCGGAAAACCTACTTGTTTCAATGGTGCCGAAACTTCACTGAGTGGTTTTGCACTTCAATGATCTTCAACATTTCAATGATTTCGAAACTTGTTTCAATCATTCTGACTTTGCCTGCGATGACTTAGTGGTAAGATCTCGACTGCGGGCAGGATGATTCCAGGTTCGAAACCAAATTCCACTGAAGATCCGCCGTGTAGGCCTGGTGCACTCTCAATTTGATGTTATGGGTGAATCGCTCTCCCGCTGGCATAATGCGGAAGTTTGGAGCGAGGGAACCAACTTAGATGCCGACCTTATCATCTAACAGTGGTTCAAAATTACGAGTTGCTTCAGAATGAGGCATTAATACACCTGGACTAAACTAACTCCGAAAATTAAACTAACTCCGAAAATTATTCACTTCTCATGTCCATTTTAACTTGGTTAAATTTTAATTAGTTTATTGACCGTCACAGAAAAGCGAGCAAAAACATAAACAAAGTTTATGCATTTAACATGATAGAATATAACGGAAACAACTCAGTCATCTGCTGTTCGATCTTAACAAATGGAATAGCATTTGTTAAGGGTATTAATAGCAACATGAGAAGAAGAATCAACGAAAATATTACCTATACCAGGCGCATACATGGCGGATGTTCGGTGAAATCGGGACTCAAACACTGATTCTCCGACTCCAAGCCAAGACAACCACGAGGTTATTGTAACCCCCAGAATATTTTAAAGAAAGAGGCCGTTGCAATGCTTAATTAGGTTTTTATCAGTTCGGTTTATATCAGTTCAAAGACCAGAATAAGAAGATTTATCACCATGGAAATAAACAAAATTCTGAATACTATGCAGCGAGCAAAAATATAAACAAAGTTTATGCATTTAACATGATAGAATATAACGGAAACAACTCAGTCATCTGCTGTTCGATCTTAACAAATGGAATAGCATTTGTTAAGGGTATTAATAGCAACATGAGAAGAGAGAAGGAATCAACGAAAATATTACCTATACCAGGCGCATACATGGTGGATGTTCGGTGAAATCGTGACTCAAACACTGATTCTCCGACTCCAAGCCAAAACAACTACGAGGCTATTGTAACCCCCAGAATATTTTAAAGAAAGAGGCCACTGCAATGGTTAATTAGGTTTTTATCAGTTCGGTTTATATCAGTTCAAAGACCAGAATAAGAAGATTTATCACCATGGAAATAAACAAAATTCTGAATACTATGCAATTTCTTCAGGTGACAGTTAATTTCAACGAACTCCTCTAGTCCTTTCCCGAATAACTAAAACGGGTTTTTTCAGTCACTTTTTCAAAATAGTTTTTTTCCCTTCCAACGAATCTCTTTCGTGTATCGAAAATAATTAAAAGTACACAAATACATTGTGACCTTTCTTTATTTATCCTCAAATATGACGACTAAAATTTATTCATACTTCATTGGCTGTTAAAACTTATAAAACGATAAGCCACGGATCTCGAAGAATGCTATCTGATTTCACCTTTTTCTTCAGCTGCCAGCAGCTGTTTACCTCATTAGCTGCTAAAATCTTCCAGGAGGTACATCAAGAAAAATGAATGCTTTCCGCTCGAGTGCTCAACAGACTTGAACGAAGGAAATTTGATAGGAAATTTGCATCGAAAAGAAGAGAAATGTCAGTTAATGCGCAGGGATTCAACTTACAGGGATTATCAAAGGGCATATTAGAGCGTAATAACGCTATTTAAATTTATGAAGGCTCAGGAATTTACTTCGTCCGATAAGGAATCTCGTTAAAGGAGGATCTGAAAGATATAACTAGTATGAGGATTAATCATTCATATCGTCGTCTTGTTTTGAAGTGTTTACTCTTTTAGAAAGATTAATTGATAGTAAGCTCTTCGTTCTCAAATTTTCTTGAAATATTTTATGAGATTTTAAAAAGAAAAACTATTATTCACATATCTGTTAGCAAGTACTGATTATCCTTTACTTATAAGATTAACATTCATAGTTATAAATTTTATAGATTTCTATCTACATCCAAGAATAAATGTTTTGCATTCATTGGAAAAGATAACAACAAAATGCTTACTCTATTGAAAAATTGCCTTTTTCCTTGCTGATAATCCTTAATGTAATTATATTGAAAAATAAACAATTTAAGGATAAATATTTTTACAATATCATATCCATACGCAATTTAAATGGTTTTCCTAAATGAATTCATCAGAAATTGCTTATTTAATCTTTTAATTTTGGAAACAGCATTTTAATCACCTATTTGTTTTATTTAAGTGGTTTATAAGGCAGTTTCATCAGCACGAATATGTATTAAAAGCTAACGCGTGTTTATCTTGAAAGCTATGTCTCGAACTCTGGATTAAGAGAACTCATAATATTCATTTTAATTTCGAAATATAAGAATTCTCAAATTTTAGATGAAATCCAAAGACAATTTTAGAAATATAGATACACAATGATTTTGACTTTAGCTCAGTTCAGTCTTTTATTATATAATAGAAAATTGGCTCGCAGAAAAAATTTGTATTGAAGCTGATTACCATATTTTGTAAATATGTGAGAAGTGCTTAAGTATTTACAACAATGTAAAACTTCAAATCAAGTTTTAGCCTTTAAGACCACAGAAATGAAATTTGTCTTACACATCTGGTCACAAATAACCAACTGCCAAAAGAAAAATCTTTCGTTTTATGTTTATCAACGAATTATTAATGCGCATTGAAATCAAATTTAAACCATTTAAAAAACGTTTCGTGACATAAATTTTAAAAAAATGACTTGAGGCTGTCTTTTTCAAACAGCCGCTGATGTTAAAGGCGTAGGACTACTATACTCGCGTGACTCTTTTGTTTCTTGAAGTTTCTCGGTTTCTCTTTGTTACTCGCAATTCTCTTTCGTTTCTTGAAGTTTCTCGGTTTCTCGAAGTTACTCTCAATTCTCTTTTGTTTTTCTGAAATTCTAATGTAGGGAAAATTGGTGGCAATGAACTAGGCAATGATTTCAAGAAAGCAAAGTTCTTCTCCACACACTCGCTGATGAATGCTGGATAATCTATTTCTTTCCGAGTAACATTTTCCATGTTGCGGACACACCGAAACGAGCTCCTTATACCATCGACAATTCTCATACGCAATATTGTCATAATCATATAGAGAATGTGTTGTGGAGTAACTCTTATGCGATCATTCCTGCATATTTCACTCGTGGCCCAACTTTGCGACTCAATAGTCGCTGAACTACAATTCCGATTTTCAATTTTTTTTGTAACTTCTGTTGTTACCCTTTAACTCTAAAATAAGACATTAGTTATATTTTTAACATAAGTAGTTACCGATATACAGAGGATCTCCCACACAACGTTTACTGTGGCGTTTTGGCGTGTGAATCAAATTCCTTCCTGAGACCCCAATGGGTGGAAAGTTGTCCTACGTTAAAAAAATTAACTGCATGTCTCGACATTTCCCAAGATTCAGTTTGAAGACACTCCGATCGACTTCTCGCATTGAGAACTAGCTCATCTTTTCATACTGTCTCCGCATGTTATAAGAGTGTAATATGGGAACGGTAATATTTTTGCATAGTATGGAACTTATGGCAAACAACCCAAGACAACATCATATTGGCACAATTTGATATACCTTCAGTGATCCCTAAATCATATTGCGTAAATGATGCGAATTAATTCAAACTTTGGAAATGGTCACCAGGTATCCCACTGTTAGAATGGGCCGATCGTTCAAAACCAGATTCCTCTAAAGAACTATCATGTACGCTGGTCTGGTGCCATCCAAATCCTTTTAATGGCTTCTAAATATGTGGAACGTCTCTCAAATTTGATAGTTTCTTTTCACACTACGAATTAGAACCGTTTCTTTCTATTTATCAGACCTTCATTTTCAATACAAGTGCCTCTCGAGCATAAGTGATTTTCTATAAAACTCCAATCCATAAATATATACAGCACATCTCTTCATATCTGCAGATGCCTCCCAAGATAACAACTAATGCTGGAATCAGAGACTTCACAGTTATACCTTCTTCTACTTTATCGATGACACCAATAGTTTCTTCTGAGACAAAAATCCTGGCAACTCTAAAAGTCTGTAAAATGTTTGGTTACAGAAGGAAAAAACTACCTCCTCTTGATGGATACAAAACTCTGTTTTTTGCCTTGATGAGTTTCTTATCTGTTATTCTACAAGCCTCCTCCGTGCATGCAACCAAAGGTACCAAATAGGTTTCTCTAATAGGATCTCTAAGTGGACACTCCAGTTTTACAACATGAGAAGTTGACGAAGTTTTTTCTTCAAACGTAATCAGATCGTACATGAAATTCATCTCTCGGGAGAACCTTGTTGATTATTTTGTCTAACATCACAAAGCGAATGCAGACAAAATAAGGAAATCATACACTTGCTCTCTAGCGATAACCCACTTCTCAATAACGTTTCATCACTTCTAATTGTGACAAATAGAGTTCTTCTAAATCACCTCATCACAAAAAACTTATTGAATAACTTTCTTTCATAAAGGTAACTTCAAAAACCTACGGATTCAAGTCTCGCACAGCGATCGACACAAACGGCCATTTCCTACAAAATTTTTCACAGATTTTTCCTTTTGATATAAACTGTACAGAGATAATAAGTGTTCTCAACCCACGCAACTTTCTCTTAACGTTGAAGCTCTCAACACAAAAAGAAAGACCCGAAACAAGAATTTGCATGCATTTCAAAAAAACCATCTCACTCGTTCATTTAAACCGGAAGAACATGGTTTCTAAAGATACAAAATAAAAAATAAAGGTTCTTCTAGGAAAAAAATCTTCATCATGTTAACTAACTCATCGAGTTTCTTATTCAACAATGCACGTGATTAAATGAAGATCTGTGTTTAATTAAAATCCAATTTCCTCCTTTTTCTTAATATAATGTCTCTATTCAGCATTTTCTCTTTTTATTTAAGGGAAAAGGAATGTATCTGGCATGTTATTTTTTCATATGTCTGTGGAAGAAATTTTTTCCTTCATTTTTATTTTTCTATTGAGGAAAGGAGTAATCAGTTTTTTTCGGGCATCTGTGTTTCGTTTGACAGATTAATACTGTTCTAGAATTGTTAAAGTAATTACGTATAATGAAGATAGGCGCCAATAGACTCTGGAATGTACGGATAAATAGTTATCCTTTCATTCTGTGCTAGCTAACTTAAGAAATTGACCGAGACCAGTTTGTGCTTGATAGACTTGGAGATTGGCGAAGATTAAAAATTCTAAAAAGATTTTCTAAACTTAGCTATTTATCTGCAAAGAATTTTTTTTTTATCTTCCTTAAAATAATTACTATCTTTATAGAATTTAACGCGAACTTTCAGAGTAACTGGTATTAAAAAAGAATCTGCATGGAGCAGGAAGTTGCATTTTCGTCTGATTAACTAACTATCGATAAATGTTCAAGTGATAGGTCAATTGTGCGAAATATTACATGTTTTATTCCTGCAATGTAAGAAATCAGAAAAAATATGATAGATCTTACTATAAATTAAAGCCATTGTGGGTATGTATCTGGCTATGTATGTGGCTATGTTCCACATCTCCTCCTAAAGCGTTTTGCCGATTTCAACCAAATTTTGCACACTTATTATTTAAGACAGGAGGAAGATACCTGTTAACTTTTCAAAGTGCAAAAGTTAATTAAACAGTCAGTTAATTAGAAATTATCCGAAATCGTTTTTCCGCTCTAACTTCGGAGCAAATTATCCACAAAAAATATTTTTTATATCATCTTAAAGTTTAAACTTTTACCTTCTCAGAGATACCAATTTTCTTTCTGTGAAATGTTTCCTTCAAATTTTATTAATTTTTCAAAATTTAATAAAAATTTAATTACATGCAGATGATTTTTAAATAAAGCAAATTTATAGATACTCTGTTGCTAGGCAGCGGTTAGACTTTGAACTAATTTACCTTTATCTTCTGACATTTTTTGTTTATTTTTAAAAATCTATAATTACTAATATAATAGCCCATATCTGTCTCTCACTGATCCGGTAACGCTCTGACGTCACCAACGATAAAACACGCGCCATAGAACTGCGAGACGTTAAACAACATTTGTCGGAAACCACCAGGGACTGAACTTAACTGAAGAGAACTTTCCTTCCCCGCCACCAGGGGTTTTGTTTACCTTGCCTCTCTCTTGGTTTTAGCGGCCAACTTTGCTACGCGCGTTTTTGTAATCCCCTTTTTCTAACTTTTGTAAATGTAAAATTAATCATGTAAACTTAATCATTATTAAATATTTTCATTCTTAAAGATTTACTCCCTGACTTCATACCTGCCACATAATAAAGAGATTTCAGATTAGATTAAAGCCACTCCACTATGAAGAAATCCTGATACGACCAAACAAAGGTAAGCGTTAGTTACCTATAATTTAAAGATGTTTTGATCTTAATAACATTAATAAATTGTTAGAGCTCATAAATTTCAATAATTTTAAATTTAAAAAAGTAATTGTCGTTCTAATTTCAAATTTAATAGCTCTAAAATAGTGAAATAATATTTGCTTTCGATTGATATAAAATTTATCTCGCTGTGATTAATAGTTCCCAAAAAATTTTAAATTATCTTATTCATATATTTCAAATTAATTTTCGTTTTTTATTAGAAAGTAGTAAATCCTGTCAGTGGTATATCATGTGCGTAATATAGTTTGGACGCCACGATGCATCTGATTACACAGGTCTGCGATGAAAAAATTTTCTGTAAAGCAAGTGGTGTTTTTTTAATAGCTTTTGGATGCTGATTACTGGAAAAATAACGAAAAAAATTCCACCACGTACAGTTTCATCAGAAATCCCAATCTATTTTTTACGAATTTAGTATATTTCGGAACAAAAAAGTATTATTTATATGAGTTCGATAAACATATTTATGGATTTAAAATAGTAAATTGGGGGATTAAACTACCAAACAAGAAAGAAGAAATCCAGAATATTCCTCTGAATCGGTAAATTACCTATTAAACACAATATTAAAGACAGAGGAAACCAGTTGAAACCGGATACCTCTCCTGCTTGCCAAAAAAGTGTTATTTCCACCACTTCACATAAAATTAGGTTTTATGAAACAATTTCTCAAGGCTTTACCAAAAGAAGGTGAATGCTTAAAATACCTTTGTTCCCGTGTTTATCCGAAGCAAAACTGAAGGAAGGTGTGTTTATAGGACCAGACACCAGGAAAATGAAGAAAAATGAATATTTTGAGACCAAAATGGAAACAAACGTAAGAAAAGCCTGGGAATCTTTCAAACTAGTAATTACTAGCTTTGTTGGAAACAAAAACTACAAATCTATTGTAGAAGAGATGATAAAAAATTTCAAGATTTTAGGCTGTAGTATGAGCTTAAAAGTTCATTTTCTCGATTCGCGCCTGGACTATTTTCCTGAAAATTTAGGTGCAGTTAGTGAGGAACAAGGTGAAAGCTTTCACCTTGTTGTTCAAGATATAAAGGAAATGGAGAGGAGATATCAAGGAAAATGGAATCTCAGAATGATAGCCGATCACTGCTGGATGCTACAAAGAGACAATCCCTGCAAAGTTCACAAGAGGAAAAGTGACAAAAGAACTTTTGAGGTAAAGAAAACACGTTACTTACTATAAGGACTTGTAACTTTCTACCTATACTTAACAATTACTTGAACTAGGATATAAATGTAATTTATATGGATTTATGAATTAATGAAATTTAAATGAAATGTCAAAATTTCACAATTTTAATTGTTTCAGTTAAAATATGCAACCACTTTGCAAAAAATCCTTATGTGACAGAATTAAATGTTTTTCATTTTTAGAATCAGCACCAAAAATAAAATAAAAATCAGTCATCAAAATTAAAACAATTTTCAAAAAGAATTTTTTTGCAGGCCTGTGTTATTTATTGCAATCGTGATGATATAATTTGATAATATTTTTTTGCAACGTTAAAATTTACAGAAAAACATCTGAAGTACAAGGAAAATTGTTAAACAACGAAAAATACTTCACGCGGAATGTTGTTTACCAGCAGGTTTTATGAATAAAGAAATAAGCAAATAATATGTAAATAAAAAAATATTTCCTGTCATAAAAAATATGCTTATTTTATTTTTTCAATCAATGTTAAACATTTCTCTCGCATATATCTGTATTTAAACACGTCAAATGTGACAGGAAATGTCTCGAATGAAGAGGCAATTTGTAACCGTCATACCATGACGGGTGATTTTCTAGTATAAAACAGAAAATACCATGTGTCTGTCACAACGACTCCTCCTAAACGCTGAACGTTAGCGACATGAAATTTGAACATTACATTCTGGGATACATTTTTAGGTCAACTGTGCTATTTTAAACTTTCAGAGTTAATTAATTCTTCAGATATTTAATTAAATAACGAAAATTAGCTACTGTTAAGCCTAATGCTTATACATTTTTTGCCAATAACTTCTGAAATATTTATCGCACGACAGTTATTTTTACAACCATATTAAGGAGCAGAAAATTATATTTTTAATGATATTAATTACATTGCGGTAAAGTTTTTCTCTGATTGTAATAACGTTTAAAAATATATTTTAACTCAGTTTCTAACAATTCTTTATATTCTTATAGATTTAAGCTAAAATCAAGCCAATTTTCTGTTTCGCCCGCGTGCTTTTGCCTAAGTTAAAGTTAATATAAGAAAATATTGTTTTCTTTGAGCATAAATCACAAAGTAGACTTTTCACTTTCGGTTGTCGTAGCATTTACGGATTTTTTAATACGGTTACACAGAGATCCAATATCGTTAGTGAATTATTCTCTCGATGTTTTGTTTAATTTTCACAAATTTGTAACTGATCCTAACGAGTGTGTTCTAAGCCTTCAAGGCTACTTAGTCCGGTTCCTATCGTAGGAAGAGGCAAAAGGAGGATAAAAAAGATTGTGTAACTGTCTATCCGCCCCAAAACTCCTCCTAAACGGTGAATTGTCTCGACATGAAATTTGCACATGCCATTTTGAGGTCCGTTCTTAGATTAATTCAACTTTTTTCAAACTTTCAAAAAAATTACTTCCTACGATATTTAATTAAATAACGAAAATTAAAAAAATCGGCGTTTTATCTCAGTTTTTCGCCAATAATTTCAGAAAAATATACTGCACGTAGAATTATTTACATACCATCTTAAAGAGCAGAAAATTATCTTCTTAATGATTTCAATTTAAATGTTATGCGTTCTTTTTCTTAATTTATTAAACGCTTCAAATTTATTTCGTACACAATTTGTAACAATGCTTTCTGTTATTGTAATTAAATTTAAACCATTAATCTTTTTATCAAATCCTTCATTCCGGTATTTTTACCATTGTGAAAGCTATGATAAAAATATTGTTTTCTTTGAATGTTAACAGAAAGGCAGAAATTTTATTTAGCTTTTATTTCGTAGCATATACCTCTTTCAGTATGTTTGCACCACAATCCAACGATGTTAATTACTCTCTTTCCGCGATGTTCCATTTAATTTTACAAATTTTTTAATAATCATAATGAGAGCGTAGAAACCTTCAAGATTGTTGAGCCCACTTCCTACATGAGGGAGAGGGCCTAAGGAGCAAAAGAAAGAACACTATGCGGTTTTTTCCGGTCAGTGACAAAAACACTGAAGAGAAGAGAATTGTAGTCCAGATAATGGCAAAAAATACAAGATATGAAAGAGTTTCTGCTGTTGCAGTAGCAATGATGGCGAGGGGAAATGGAGTACGAAGGACTACGAGATTCTTGCCAGGTGGTTCGAACTTAGGAGAGAAAAAGAATATGGGTGTTTCACTGCTGGTCCAAAGGATCAGTTGATTGATGAAAGCCAACGGAAGACGCTTCCGCGAAAAACACTTTTATTAAATTGAAAGTGTTATAAGTACTTGGGCTTGAAAAATATTTCTATCCCGAGCAACGCCGGGTATACCAGCTAGTATATATATATTTACAAGGTACAATCAAATCAGTAGTAAAAGTGATTTTTGATATATATATATATATATATGTTACTGTGAAAGACCGAAATTGGAGAATGCCGACTTTCACCGGTGAATGTCGACACATGCCACAAACATTCACCGGAGATTATCAACATTCACCGACCGGAGAAACTGACATTCACCGAAGAATATCGACATTTGCCAGATATCGGTCTTTTACAGTAACATATATATAAGACAATTTAAGTATATTAGTTACAACATTCACAAGTAAAGCAGTTGTCTTCGTCCTCCGCGCCACTGCAGCTTTCGTGGGCACAGCTAAAGCAGTTTTTACTTTATATTAACCGTTCTTCTTTATTTAAATTAAAAACTCCGTCATTAAAATATAAATAATCAACGTCTGATGTCTTTTTATCGTCTTAATCCGAGGAATCATCAATACTGAATGTGACTGTCTTACGCCACTTGGAATACCCGGTTTTACCCCGAGTGCACAGTTTATAGAAAACGTAATAGAACATCGCAATTATTGGAGTAAATCCTTATTGTTTGATAGGGTATAAATCCTTAGTAAACTTATAATAATCCAGATTAAAAATTGATTTTAAAGTAAGGATAGTTTCAAATCAAACGAACATTAGAGAGTTGACGTCTTAAAACAAACCTTCATATAAGCAGAGAATTGAACAACTGCAACACGCCACTATGACTGTTCCTTTTCTTGACTAGTAGAGTGTAATTCAGTATCTGTCCGCTGAAAAGAAGAACTAATATTTCCAGAATCAAGGGTACCCGTTTTTACCCCATTACCCGGTTTTACCCCACTCTCCCCTACAACGAATCACAAATGCCCAATAAAAGAAGTCCTACAAACAGAAATGCGTTTCATTTATTTAAGAAGTAACTTTGATTCCTAATCTCTACTCTGTAATTATAACCCAGCTAAAAAAAATCTGCAAAAAATCTGTAGAAAAAATCTGCAGAAAATCTGAAGGTATTTGGAACATGTTTTCTTCAGATTTTCTACAGAAAAAATTTGCAGAATATCTGAAGAAAACTATGTTCCAAATACCTTCAGATTTTCTGCAGAAAAAAAATATGTTCCAAATACCTGCAGACTTTTCTACACAGTCAAGGTGTAATTATTAATTTCAATTATTAATTTAATTTATGAATCAACTTACTTATACGTTGTAGAATGTGACGAAACTTCAAGCTGATCCTGTCTGGGATTCGAACCCGCGATCCTACAAGCAGGCGCGCTATAGGCAGGCGTCCTGACCACAACGCCACGTCGACATACGCGAGGTGGGGATAAATTAATCTACTTAATTTATAGCGTCACCATGGCTATCGTGGCGCCATCTAGTGGTGTAAAAATCAACCAAGGTCAGAATACTTTTTCAAAAGTCGTTGAGATGTGTAACAGATGAGATTAGTAATATTCTTGTTCAATAATTTAGATTCTCAGTTTCAATAAATTCGTTTTCACCTTCTATATTTCTGGGAAGCCTTCTCTCCATTCAAAGGGCGAAAGCTCCACTTTTCCTTTCTTTTTCGAGGAAAATAGCTAGTCAGAAAGACAGTTGGAAACTAATTGGAAATTAATTAATTTATGGGGTAAAAGTTTAAAATGGTAAAACCTCAAATATTTATTTTAAAGATTAATTTAGAATTCATTGTTTCAGTGGCATATTTAAAAAATTTAGTCCTAAGACATTTTTCCATTGGGAAATTTTTTCGAAACTCCTGTCTGCTGTAGAATTAAACAATAATGATAATTACATTCTAATTTTGTTTTATATCCATTGGAAAATAGAGCTGCAATATTAGAGAATATGGTGCAAAATACGTATTTAGAGAAATTCAGATATTATGAAATTGCAGTTAAATCTTCAAAAAATCAACAGATTTTGTGAAAATATGCTAAATAACTGCAAATTGAATTAAAGACAAAATGCAAAGTCTTAAAAAATCTGCAAGATGTTTAAAGAAAAAATAAAAATAAATTTTTTAGCAGATTTTATGCAGATTAAAGTGAAGAAAAAATAGATATTTTTTCTGTCTTCAAAAAATCTGCAGAATAAATAGAGAAAAATATAATAAGAAAAATTTTTGCAGATTTTATACAGATTAAATTGAAGAAAAAAATGCAGATTTTTTTCTGTCTCCAAAAAATCTGCAGAATATTTAGAGAAAAATATAATAAGAAAATTTTCTGCAGATTTTCTGCAAATTAATTTGAAGAAAAAATGAAGATTTTTTTTGTCTTCAAAAAATCTGCAGAATATTTAGAGAAAAATATAAGAAGAAAATTTTCTGCAGATTTTCTGCAGATTAATTTGAAGAAAAAATGCAGATTTTTTCTGTCTTCAAAAAATCTGCAGAAATCTTTAAGAAATCTTCAAAAAAAGAAATTTTCTGCAGATTTTCTGCAGATTTTTTTTAGCTGGGAAACAAGTGCAATGCAATTTTTCATAAAGTAGCAGATTCATTATTCAGTACAATTCAGATATTGCTTCTTAAATATTTGAGGAAAGTAGAAGTAAAAACAAAGATATTGAGATGATTTTTGATTTGTCTTACAGTGGAATTTATGGCAAATGACCATTTTTATTTTTGATTATTATTCGCTAAGTCTTATTTAATGTGAAAGTACTGATTATGTACTTATAATACGAATAACAAATGCCCAATAAAAGAAACCCTACAAACAGAAATGCGTTTCATTTCTTTAAGTTTCTAAGCTCTACTCAGTAATTATGAACAATTGCACTTCAATTCGTCACAAAGCAGCAACGTAAGAAATAACATTCCGATTTCTGAGAAAAAGGGGGATCTGTCAAATATCAGCACATCGAACAGCACTCTTTTTTCTCAAAATGTAATCTAACGCAAAATGTTGCAACTTTATTCATTTATTTAAAATAAAAACAGAAGAGATAGAGAGAGATATTTTATAAAAATGAATTTATGGTAGACACATTCTCCTTAAAAATCTAATTATTCTCGAAATTCCTCAATTTCCACTCTTTTAAAATCAAAAGCGCTTTCCTTAATCATTGGTACAGGTAAGTCCTTTCGATAGAAGGACGAAGATCGTTACGATATAAACGATATATCTCTTAATTTTTCTAAAAACACACTCTCCATTAAAATCTGACATTGGTAGGGAAAATTTTTGATTATTTTTGCGTGAAGTGACAACATGAATGATATTCTGCGACAGCCTATTAGTCACTCTTAATTATGATTCAACGCTTTTAATTAGTGGAGCGAATAATAGTCGGAAACAAAAGGATGGCCGTGCTTCGAAATCTTTAGCATCTTTTTTCCTTTTATTTTCCATAACAATGTATACAAGAGTGGCTTTGTTTCCTCTTATTAGCAGTTTGACAAGGCCGAAGAATTCCTTAAAGACTGAAAGGATAATTAAAGTCAAGTTTTCATTTTTGATGAAGGCAATCTAAAGAAGCATTTCTGTATAAAATAAAGAATATTCTACTAATAACAAACAAAGGCATTATTTTAAATTTTCAGAAATTGAAATTTGTAAATAAGCTGAATAAAAACAATTTTTATGAGCATATTTTTATTTGGGGACTGTTCCTTAATTATTTCTTAATTTTTGTTATTTAATTTTTAGTTCATTATTACAAATATTATGGAATCTTGAAATTAAATTTTTCTCAAAATCACTACCAGAGGGCGCCATGTGTATGGAATCAAAATTTAATTAAATTAATCGATGGATTGATTGTTAAGTTCTGAAATATTACAATATGCAAGGACATAAATATCAAAATTCCAGGTATTTTGGTATGATCTAAGATTCTAAGATTACAAAATAACTATACGAAAGAATGAAGTTCAAATGTTTTACTCATACAACAGTTTTACCTGTTCTTGCATAGAGTAAAGCAAATTTAAGGGTCTTCCATGCACTTTTTCGTATTCTCAAACTATAGAGTGCGTTCTGTGTTTATCTTCGTACTATATTATCGAGAATCGAGTATGCGTATTAGGCTTCTTCCTTTTGACCGATACGGTTCAAAATTACACATTTATATACAATTTTGGTATCAAAACTACGGACTAAATTTCATTTATCTCCCTTAGTGCGTTTTATGAGCTATGAGCAACAGTCAACCAGTGGACAAATTTCATGCAAATTTGATACAGATTTAAAATTGTAATGAGAAAATGTTAACCAAATTTTATCCGTCTAGCTTTTTGCGTTTGTTAGTTATCGGATTCACATACACACAAACGGAAAGATCGGCTTCTAGGCAGTATTCGTCCAAAATTTGAAAGAAATCTACAACTTTCATGTATACCACATACAAAATATAATCCGTCGACCGATTGATGTATTTTTCAAATATTTTACGCGTATTTTTATACATATCTACAATTTTGGTGTAGAAAACGTATGCCAAATTTCATTAGTCTTTCGTATTCCGTTTTGAATTATGGTTTCGGCGATAAAGAAATGTGAATCATGGTTTTTTTCGGATTCAGAAGCAGACATTCATTAAAAAAAATTTCAACTATTATAACATCTTGCCTCTGTGTACTTCATATTCGCGAAAGTAAAAACCTTCTAGAATAGCGTCTGTACTGCCCTTAAGGAGAAAGTTAAAAAATGATAGAAAAGAATAGGTTTAAACCTTTGACGACTATGTTCCATTCAAGTTTTCAAATTACTACTGGGATAAAAAAATTGCTTTGGAATTCATTGTAATATGTCTCAATTGTAGAAAATAAACAATTACGCTCATTTCATCTTTAGTTATCTAGATGACACATCTATTTTCCTTCCAAAAGACATTGTTTAATGAAGACTTTTAATCTGTGCATGTATGTTTGATATATTTTATTTATTGGTAAAGAATACACATTTTATTGTAATTACACAGGGTGATTCAAAACTGGAAGAACAAACTTCTAGGAGGGACGGAGTACACCTAGACGACTTGGAATCACATAGCAATGCAGTGTCGGAAATGGAATCCTAACGAGATAAGGGGTTGTTAGGGACTCTCGCAGGAAAACCATCGACACCCACCCGCAGAGGAGTTAGGATGGAAAATAGGAATTCATCGTGATCGCGAATTTACATTTATTAAAGACCATAAGCGTAAATTGAGTCATGACTTTCTGATAATGAAGTTGCCCGAAGTTTTCTGGCTACGTGCCTGGTTCTTACCATCTACAGTTTTGCACGTTTGAGGGCTTGTCATTCCTGCATCTTTGTTTTTCCTCCAGAGGTACTAGGGTCGTTTTGAAATGGCGCATGTCATGGCTTTCTTGATAATGAAGTTGCCCGAGGTTTCGTAACGTGGGCACCGCATGGAATCTCGGACGTTTTGAAATACGCCGCACATCCGTCTGACTTTCGCGCTAGCCACGAAGATGCACCATTTCAAAACGCCCCTAGTACCTCTGGAGGAAAAACAAAGATGCAGGAATGACAAGCCCTCAAACGTGAAAAACTGTAGATCGTAAGAACCAGGCACGTAGCCAGAAAACTTCGGGAAACTTCATTATCAGAAAGTCATGACTCAATTTACGCTCATGGTCTTTAAATGTCAATTTGCGATCACAATGAATTCCTATTTTTCAGCCTAACGCCTCTGCGGGTGGCTGTCGATGGGTTTCCTGCGATATCCCCTAACAACCCCCTATCTTCTTAGGATTGCATTTCTGACACTGCAATGCTATGTGATTCCGAGTCGTCTAGGTCAGAGGTCGGCAACCTATTGAAACGAAAGAGCCAAAAGTTACAATTTACAAAATTTCCCAGTTTTTAAAGAGCCACTAAAAATTTTCGTTTCAATATTATAGTATTTGCTTATATATATTTGATTTTTGATTTAAAATAAACGGCTTTAAATACGGAATAATATTTATTCATATAAAACACAAATATAGATAATTACAGCAATGGGAGCATTGGCTTTGCATGCCTTTTGAAAGTTTGATTAAATCTGGCTTATAACTTGTTGTTTTAAGTTTCAAGCACGACTCTAGATTTTTATTTGTTAGTTGACTTCTAACTTTACTTTTTATTATATTCATGCAAGAGAACGCTTGCTCGCAGGAATATGTCGACCCGAAGATCGTCAGCACTCTATATGCCAACTTCTTCACCTCACTGTAGCATTCCGGAAGACTATTCCATGCGCCGAATATGAGGGCCTCAACTCGCTGAATTTCTTTTAGAGATGTCCACTTGTGCTGCGCGATGTGAATGCATTTCTGGACCTCCAACTCTTCCAACTTGCTCTTGAGTTCTGTGAACTTGCCACTTCACAAGTCTTTGGTTTTCAAATCCAGCAATTGCATTTGAAGCGAACCAGCATTTCCAAATGGCTGAATGTTGATCTCATTTGTATTTGTGTTGAAAGGATTTACTATGAACGCGAGAGTACTTTTGTTGGTTTTAAATTGCTCGAATCTCTCAGCGAATCCATCCTTCATGTTTTTAAAGCTATGCTTAAGTAATTCGTGTCAATAGTTGCATTGGTCCCATCGCGATATTGCTTCAGATTTTTAAAATGAAGTAATTTACCGCTCTCCATGTCTTCAACAAAAATAAGTAATTTTTTATCGAAACAAAATACTTCTTCAAGCAAGGCGTAGGCTGGTTTGCCTTTCCTTGCAGTTTTAGATTTAGCTCATATAGTTTCATTGTGGTATCTACCATGAAGTTGAATTTTTGTAGCCATTTGTCTTCTTCCAATTCGGAATGGTCATTGCTTTTTTCATTGAGGAATGTTTTTATTTCACTCAAGCACAAAGCAAAACGTTGCAATACGTTACCTCTGGAAAGCCGTCACACTTTATTGTGCAGAAGTAGGTCAGAAAACTTTGCTATCTATTTCTTCAAGGAAATCTTTAAACTGGCGATGGTAGAGTGCTTTTGCCAAGATGCTGTTAATAATCTTAATTATCAAGTTCATGACCTCAACTATTTCGGCCGGAAATGTTTGGGCACAAAGCGCTTCTTGATGAATTATGCAGTGAAACGTAAGAATTTCATGGTTTATTTTTTTCTGACTTGATGTTACCCCTCTATGTATTCCTGTCATACTTCTGGCTCCATCAGTTGCTATAGAAACGATTTTATTTATATCGATTCCATTGTCTTCCAGGCATTTTTGCACAGCATTTGCTATATCTTCTCCACGAGTTTGCCCTGAGAGCGGTAGCAATCCTAGCAGTTCTTCTTTTGGACCTTGGGACGACATATACCTGACGAAAATTGTAACTTGTGCCGTGTCTTTTATGTTGCAAGACTCATCTATAGCAAGTGATAAGGCAGAAGCCAGTTGAATGTCTTCCACTTGCATATGTGTTACATTTGAAGACATTTTAGCAGTTCTATCTTGTCCTGTTTTAGCAGATAATGGCAAATCTTTTATTTTTTTTCATGATTTCTGCTTTGTTTTTAAAATCACGAAACAGTTCTTCAGATGCACGTATAAAACAATCTTTGACGTACTCACCATCTGTGAATGGTTTTCCTTTTTTTGCAATTTCTAATGATACTGCAAAGCTTGCCAGCTTTTCATTATTAGAAGATTGCGCCCAGTTACTTAGCATGCAACTTGACTGTTGTTGGTATTTTTGGAGCTCCTCGACAGCTTTTTTTCGTGCGTCACCGGTTGGATATTTACCAGCAAACTGGGTATGTTTTGTAGCGAAGTGTCTCTCCAAATTTGACTTCTTATTGTATACAAGTTTTTCGTGGCAAATGAGACAAGTCTGAAGGCCATCTGTGTTGCATATGAATGCAAACGACTCCGTCCAATCCTGATTGAATTCGCGGTTTTCTTCGTCAGTTCACCAAATGACATGCTAGCGGCGGAGTTGAAAAAAGGATTTTTAAAAATTTTACTTAGCTATCTAAAACGGCAAACAATTTATTTACCATTATTACTTCGTTAACACGATCCTCAGATATGTAATCTAATTCTGTTAGTGCTTTTATTGTATTATACGCGTACATACCTTTGAGAAGATAATTCGCTCCTAAATCGTATTCTTCTTGAAACAACAAGCAAATAGACACGCAAAAACTGCAAGCGATTAAATTAACACACATGCAACGTAACGTCGACCGCGCTATCCGAGGATGACTGACTGACAACACGTCTAGAGTCTAGACGTGTTGTCTATACTCTAGACGGTGGTGTTTGGGTGAGACGGGAATGGAAATGCAATTGGCTGAAAGATAAACATGGTCACGGAGTCTCATTTCTAAGAACAAAACAAAAGTTCAAATTTATCTCATTACGGTCATGTTAAGCGTAGCGATTTGTAATTAACGATTACGAAAATAGAAGCTATTGAGAAATTAGGTACTTAAAAATATATTTTCTTATTTTTTAAGGGTTTTGATAATAAATTATTAATTTTTTCGTATGGAACTGAAGAGCCGCAACTTTACATCAAAAGAGCCGCAGTTTGCCGACCCCTGGTCTAGGTGTACAACACCCCTTCTAGAAGTTTGTTCATCAAGTTTTGAATCGCCTTGTATTTATAAAATATTGTAAATATTAAAAAAAACTTTTCGTAATAACTAATAATAATCATGTTTCATGGATAAAAATGTAATGTTTTTTATTATGGGACTATTGTGTCCTAGCCTTTGGTTTAAATTGCGCTCGGAGAAAAAAAATCCCTCCAAACAATCAATGTGGCTTGTTTGGAGCTTATTATCTTCATTCGCGTAGAAAATTGGATAAAAGAGTTTTTTTAAAAAATTCGTAGTCAAAGGGTTAAGATTAGTATAGAATCAGTTAAACTGATTTCTAAGTTTTAAGCAGTAATTATGGACAACTCTAATTGGAGATAAGTACGGTTGTTACATTTCGGTATCGGGAAAGTTTTATTCCTGCATCCGTTGCTGCGAGAGAAGTATTCAGTTTAATTGTTTCTCTCGTTAATGCTTTTTTTTGAAGTATTCATGGCAGCACGGAATCTTTCCCCATAAGCGACTAATTTACTCATGCAATTTACGTTTCGAAACTTTATCGGAATGAACAGTAATAATCTTAATTATTCGGATCAAGTTTGAAGATGTCTTGCAACAATAGTGAAAGAAAGCTCAGTGGAATCTATCTAATTAAGTGTTAAGACTTCTGTGAATTCCTTCTTATTATCTCTGACGCTTTGTGCTGGATTTATGACATTATATTAGTAAAGAAAACCTGAACTATCTTGATTAAGTTTTGTTGAATTTCTATAATTCATTAACACGAAATATTTGTTTTTCAAAAGACTGCGCAATGTTGTTACTTGGAAATATACAGGGTATCTGATAAAAAAATTTTCTTATACTAAACATTAATAACAATATTACGAAAAGGTAAAATGAAATTCAGTCTGCGGCAAAAGAATGAAGAAATCGAACATTTTTTTTTCTTTTCTTACTGTACTTTCAAAGTAGTTCTACGTGAGCTCCTATAGTGGCAAGAGAAACGTGTAAATCCCGCCAAGTGTATTTAGAATTTGCTATGTGACAGAACGCCGCCCTATGCACCCGTGCCTGATGTCATTACAGCAACCGAACCGGTTGAATGGACATAGGATGGTGAATTTTGCTAATTGTATCCTTTACTTTAAATTGTAGTATCAGAAACAGGTGTTTGATTATCAATGTCTTTCACATAATCCCACGGAAGAAATCCATTAAATTTATGTCGGGTGATCACGAAGTCTAACGTTTTGGGTCTCCAAAACCAATCTGTCTTATGTCTTTTATATCAATGATTCCACCTTTTTCCAACATTTAATTTATTTCCATTATCTTGATTAAATAAGAACTATTTACAATATATACAATGAATATTCAAATTCAAGATTAAGATTATTCTTAATCACTCAGAATCCCCCTCTGTATCTCCTACAGAAACTTGCACACTCTATACAGAAACCCGTTCAATGACGTCTACCACTTAGTCTCCAGCGAAACTATTTGTTTCTCTCTTCCCTCCCTCTGCCTTGGGGCCGGAACAGTTACGTGGAGGTTGCTGGTATGACACAATCCGTCTTTCAAGAAAGACTTTATCAAGTAATTTATTTACCGGGCGTGTACAGAGAGGTGAAGCACTTTCCTGTTGAAATAATACATTCGGTTGCAGTTTGGTTGCACTCTATGCAGAAACCCATTCAATAGCGTCTACCACTTCGCCAACTGTTTGCCTCTCTTCTCTTCACTTTCTCTACCGTGGGTCCGGAATAGTTACGTGGAGGTTGTTGGTATGTCGCAATCCATCGTTCAAGAATCCATCCTACTTTAATTACCGGGGTGAAGTATATTCCTATTGAAATACAACATTTGCACTGTAAAAAATATCCGTTTTTTTCGCGGACTTTTTCCGTATATTTGACGGTTTAAAGCTATTTTGTTGACAAAACGGTTTTTCACCGTTTTTCGCTCCAGCCATAAACGGTTTAAAACCGTCAGTTCAAATTCTATTTTTCGTCATACGGTATTGCTTTCCGTACGATAACTTTCCCTTTTCTTAAATGTAATTTTATTGCATTCATTTCATGTTTTTAATAGGGTTCCATCTCCGTAACTTTAAAACACGTGTTATGGCAATAGTTGATTTTTACACCACTAGGTGGCGCCACTAGAGCTATAATGACTTTAAAACTCAAATAGATTACTTTTACTTTATTTTATGAAATCTCCGGTGGTCTAATGGTTAGAGCGACTGCCATTTATTTCTATGAGCGCGGTTTCGATCCCCAGCTCGGAGAAGTTAGAAGTTTTGTCACCATCTTGCATCGAAATCGTCCAAGTAAGTTCAATTAAAAATTAAACTAATTGAAATTAATAATTAAGCCTTGATTAATTAATATTCCTAATTGATAATACACATCAGAACATTTCAACTCAACTCGAACAGAAGGAGAAAAACAACTCAACTCAGTCGATGACGTCACTTACTTCGATTACTTAATTTTTACGGAGAAAACTTGATTTCATACGGTAAAAAACTGTTGTGACTACGGATTTACTTCGTAACTTTTACGGGAAAAACTTGTTCCTGTACGGTAAAAAACCGTTGTGCCTACGGATTTACTTCGTAACTTTTACGGTTTTGCACAACCAACCCAGCTGCCAGTTTAAAACCGTAAATTTTACGGGATTTTTTTACAGTGTGGTTGTAGCTATTCCAATTGTGAAAATAACGTACAATTCAAGGAGATCCCGTTATATTACACCGTTATTCTTTTTCTTCATAAAGAAGTATGGATCCAGATTATGTCGTATTATAAAAGACTACACCAAGCATAAAGTTTATGGCTGTCGCATTCGTATTCGACTGAAATGTTTGGGTTTTCAGAGATCCATATCCTAACGTTATGGCGATGAAACTTTCCATTCACATGGAATATACTCACATAGAGCCAAACTAAAGGCAATGTGAAAAAACAATTAAATTTTTTCATTCCTTTGCCGCAAAGTGCATTTCATTTCACCTTTTCATATTTTTGTGATTTATTTTTAGAATAATACAGATGTTTCTCGGACATCCTGTAATTTATACTGAGATATTAGGAATATCTGAATCCAAAGTTTTATTTTAATTATTTATTGTCATTATTAAGCATTATTTTTAAAACATTATTAACGGCGGAATTCGTATAATGATAAAGGGAGACCGATATCAGAAATAGGCATGTGCTTAAATTGCACAATTATAAGTTGAATAATCTCAACTAAAGCAAATGTTTAAGTTTGTAGAGCAAGAGTGATTATAAAATTTGCATAATTATCCACATATTCTGCTTGAATAATATCTGAGAATATTAATTTAACTTATTTAAGAACCTGATATTTCTGCGACAGTTTATTTTCTTTATTTTTTCTGTGCCTTTGAATGCCCAATACTTTAAAATATGCTCATAATTTTCTTGTTTTATGAAGAAATAAATTAATTATGTCTTGTAGCGATGAAATGGTAAACACTTTCTGAAAGTAGAATCATCCCTAATTGTTTAAGTTTAAGGAGATGCCACGTTTCGGAATACACAAATCCTTACGCATGAAGTAATAATATTCCTGTTTGCGGAATACAGATCATGGTTAACGGTTAGACTAGAACTAAAGATGTAATATTGATTTGGTGAGCGCCAATATGGCATTCGAAGATCCGTGAAGATAAGTAATAAGGATAAGTTGAATGGTTAACGTGTGGCATCATATGGAAGTTAAAAAAAGAATAGATTGTTGCCAATAGAGGGCGTAGTCAGAAAGGTAACAATAAAATGGGAAAGCCCAGATGATTTAAAGAAAAAGAAATTGGAATTCGCCGTTTGCGTTATGGATAGTATTTGTCCAGATTCTGTGAAAAACATGTTGGGTTATTGGTCTCCCGAAGTAGAAACGTGTTTTCTGCCGAAATAGTGCATTTATATATATATTTGCTTATTTCACTAGAAAAAAGGCTATTTATGTAAATTATCGAGTTTTTACTTTAGAATGATGGAAAAGATATCATAACGATGCTTTACAGAAATTTATTTTTAAGCTATAAAATCGTTAATTTAATTTTTGGTAGAATGACATTCATTGTAAATATATTTCTAATAATTTTTGCAAAAGAAACCTCTACCGTTGCATTAAATCCGTCCTCTTTCCATTCTTTCAAATGGTCGTAGTTATGCAATAACGAATCAAGTCGAAATGAATCGAATGTGAGATATTGCTGCTCAAACTCACAGTAATAATTCAAATACGACATTTTTCAATAGTCATTATTACATTACTAAAAGTCTACTGAGCAATGAATTGCAGTTAGTTAAAGCAACGTTGGCTAGAAAGCTTGATACGTTTAACAACAGTTCTCATCAAAGAACTTGAAATATATAAATTCATAATATGTTCCTGTTTGCATAAAACCTCCATATGATGCTTTGCATTTAAGACCACAGTAGCCTGGTGGTAGGCAATAGTTTTGCGGATTCAGGGTAGAGGATCGTAGGTTTCATACCTAAATCTATCGAATATCCACCAAGTAATTGATCTGATGCTTAAATCTGCCGTTGTGGGTCAGAAGATCTCAGATGGATATGCCGTGGAAATTTGTAGAGTGGAACAACAGCTCAAGTACGATCCTTATCATAAGACAACAGTTCAAATTTGCGAAGCTTGTCCCAAAATTACCCTCGTGTTTCTTTGAATTGGAATGTAATTACAGGGCAATTTGAAGAAAATTCAATTTTTCCAAAAATTAGAATAGAAAAATTGTGTCTTAAAATGCAGCCAAAGGTAAGTACATGTCCCGAAGGGACAATTTCAGGCCGTTTTCCCCTCTTTTTCCACTTTCTGTGCATGCTTGACCTTACTGGAGTGACAATACTGGTCTCGTGTTCTTTACGCTTAATTCTTTCTTCTTATGCTTGATTCTTACGCTTAATGCTTTCTTTACGTTTAATTCTTTACGCTTAATGCTTTCGCCGCTTTATCACCCACCTGATAAAAAAGAGTTCCTCTTAATTCAAAATTGAAAGTCTATAAATTAGTTTAGAAGCAAAATGATGATAGAATCACTCATTTAACTCATACTTGTCAACATTAAGCGACGTATTTCCACTTAAATTTCATTGACATCTATGGATGAGAATTGCAATAACTGCTGTCATTTTGGCAACAACAAATTTTATTGAGACAGTTTTAAAACATTGTAAAGTTTTCGAAATCGGAACTACACACAGTTTCTCTTTTCCATAGTGACTATTCACTTGTAGAGATACCAAAAGTGGAGTCATTTAAGTTGAGGTCACTTCCTTAAAACAAGCGACACTGAGCACGTCAGCTAACATCGAACTCCCCGTTGTTTTACATTATACTGCCTCATCCAAAAAGTTCCCCGATTCCATTAATAAAAATTAAGTTCTATGTTATGTTCTAAAAATTGAATCATTGATTACTTTATTTTATAATAGCATATTTTTCGTAAAGAAAGCGTCATTTTTTCCCACCAATAATTTAAAATTATTACAAAAAGTAATGTAAATAGAAAATTAATTACTTCAACAATACGCTTATCTCATCTAGAATATCCCCCCTTTTTAATTTCCTTTTTTCTAACGTCTTAAAGAACACTAAACCTTTCTTTTCCTTAAGCAATTTTCGTTCAACGATAAAATTACCTCGCAACCGATAATGAACTGAAATTAATGTAAAATAAAAGCTTTTTGGGAACATTTACGAAATTTGTAGAGTGCATTATGTTATGCAATGGAACCACTTCAAACGCTTTATTTTTATTTTATAAAACACTTTTCAAAGTGAAATTAATTTCGGACGAGAGCTTATTTTGTATTCTTTCCCTAAAATGAGTTCTGAATTCATTTTTTGAAATTAATTTAGGTGCTCTTCTTAATACTCTTAGCAAAGTTTTAAGCACAAAACTCTTAATCAGTGCAGCATTCAAATTCTAAGAATAGGTTTATTTCATTCAATTAAGTTCATTTTTTATTCTAAACGAAAATAATTACAAAGTTATTGAAGACGAAAATTAAAAACAAATAATTCTAAAGATTTATTATAAGAAAAGGAAGACATTTTAATGCGCTGGATTGTATAATCACTGACGAAAATAAGTAACGATCTTTTAAATTACAAAACATCTTTTCGTGATAATTCCAAAACTGTATATTTTTTTCATCTTGACTATGCTTGCTTTTAATTTACTGTAATTACAAAGTATCAGTTTCTCAATAGTAAGCATGCTGAAGATCTTTCATGCTTAGACATTTATCTTAGATACTTATCTAAACTTGGCTGCATGACAGCACAGTAGGATTTCTGCGCTTATAATTTTCTCATTCGTTAAATTTTTATAAACTTATTAAGAATAAGTTTATTAATAAACAAAGCTGTTATTTTTATAATATCATTAAAATATTAACGTGTTTAATAATTAAGCTTTTCATATACAAACTTATTTTTACTAGATTAACCCTATAACCGCCATACAAACAGAAAATGTTTGAAAAAAATGGTTGCAAATGTTTAAACAAAAGTGTTCAGCTTTCGGTGAAGCATAAACAACATAGTGTTCGAAGTGTTTACAACTTTCGTGAAGAATGCTGAAGCTTTCACGGATCGCCAGGTGATATTGGCAGAACTGAAGTTCTATAATATTCTTCACTGCTGTTGAATTTACATTAATTTCACTACCACTATATGTCTTCCACTATCCCAATTATGAGTTTCATAAGGAAATATCAATGAATGAACCAAAGAATCGCAAAATGAACTTGCAACGGTAATATTTGAAAATCATCACTTTCCCATCTTAAAACAATATGTCCTTCTGATATCATTTCTTGGTTTACTCATTCAAGAGATTACTGCCACTTCCTCATTTTTTGGAAGTTTTCGTCTGTTATAAGTTCCAGCGCTAACTCTAATTAATCTAAGGTTCATTTTATGTTGATATCCGACGCTTTATTTCATGTAGAAATTGGTAGTTTATTTGTCTTGATGAATGCAAAAGCTGAAGTGCAATCACATTCGTTGAATTTTACCTAGAAGATCGTATAGAATTTTTTTTTTTCATTTTCTGTTATCTGTTACCTATGATTTGCTGCCTATTGAATGTCCAGACCCATATATCATCAAAAGGGAGCCCTTTACCAAGATTAGGAATAAATAACCCAAGATGAATATACAGTCTTCTCGGAAAGTTAAAACCTTTACGATATGAACAAAAG
Organism: Araneus ventricosus; assembly: GCA_013235015.1. Taxonomy (NCBI): domain Eukaryota; kingdom Metazoa; phylum Arthropoda; class Arachnida; order Araneae; family Araneidae; genus Araneus; species Araneus ventricosus. Next base: position 48,046 of record BGPR01004159.1, on the reverse strand, counting down.
TGACACTTTTGAACCGTAGATGATGCCAAAGTTATGCCATTGTTTCATTTATGGATGTGTTTCAAGTATTGAGGACTCGATTCTTTAATACTTTTTAACATTCTAACAATGAAATATTAGGTAATTGTAAAAATGGCCCTTATATTTAATCTGAAGAATTATTTTCCATTTATTAATATCAATTTGATATAAACGTCGCTGAATAACGCTTGACTATATCTAACTGCACTGTTGGCTTGATGTGAACATCAGTTAGCACCGCGTTTTTCATATCGGCTATGTAAGGTGGACAACATAGAAACTCTCACCTGAGCTGATATTTCTCTCCACCTATTGTTACGAATCTGTAATACCGTTTCCTTCCATGTTAGTCTTATAACAGGAAAGAGAGATTTATAGATGTTCTGACCGCCCCTGAACATGACGACAAACTTGGCGGTCATTTGACAATTTTGCGACAAAATGGTTCTAGAAATTACCAGAATTATGGCTCTAGCTCTGAAACCGAGATTTGGCGATCCTTCTGAAAAATTCCAAGTGACGTCACGTCCTGTTGGAAAGCTATGAATACCTCAGGTTCTCAAACGAGGAATGAATCTCTTTGGAGTTTTGTTCTCAGTTGGTCAGCTGTTAGACGCTGAGTGGTACTGATAGTGCTGTTTCTGCTATTATTAGTGATTTCCTGTCTGTTTTTGTTGCTAATTTGTACAAGTTTTGTGTTTCTTGTTACCTGTGCTTCGTAGTTTCTGGAATATTCGAGGAAAGAAGCGTCATTTTCCATTATACAGTTGGTTGGAAAACATTCACCGTATACCTACTGGAGCGATTTCTGTAACAGAATCAAACAGAATGTTTTTTTTTATTTTACGGCGGTAGTGAAGGTATATCGACGCTAAAATCATTTACCAAAGGCCACACAGAGGGGTCAAAGAGCTTGTAGAGAGAGAGAGGAAATTGCTTGTAATTTTTTTACGTTAGATTAGGTGAAGTTTACTTCCTGCCTGTAAGTAGTTACAAAATAGCGAAAGTCAAAGATTTTTGGAATTTTTTTAATGTCGTTTATCGTTATGGTAAGCAATATTACAACAGCAATGATTTAAATCAAGCCATGCAAGCATCATGTAAAAAATTTGTTTCTAATAAAATAAAGGCTTTTTAAGATTCCTTTCCAGATGGAATTTTCGGAATTGATAAAGGTACAAGGTGTACAAGGAACTGATATATTATTATTCAGCCTAAACACAAGCAAATAGCACTGAGGCTATTGAAGTGAATGGTCATTTTAGTCGTATATTATTATTTTTCAATAATTCGTAAGCAAGAAAACTATTTTTTTCTTTCATAATTCTGTTATTATAGAAGAAAATACAATAAATAAGTTAATCTTTGTATCGATGATAAATATATTACCCTTTTTATTTCATATGATTTTATTTTTTATATGAGTTTATTCAAGTGATAGGAACAGTATTTGAGACCACTTAATCTAAGAAAGCAGATCTCTTAAACATTGAAAACCTACCTCAATTAGATTGTTTACTAAATTTTTTTGTTGCATATTTATAAGAATATTTTCTTTCTATCTAAAATTTGCCCTTATTCAGAACATTTGCAAAGTTTATTCAATATTTTTGCATTCACGATCATTTTAAAAGAGACCGTAAAGAAAAGATTCCCTTCCTAATTTCTCACTGAAACAGAAGATATCAATTGAAGCAAAATTCTATCATAAATGTAATGTACCATAAAATTCTTATAAGTAAATTATAACTTTCCATTAAGTTTGAATTCAACAGATAATTATAAATATTCACATGTAAATACCTATTTTATTATACTATTAACATAAATGATGAAAATTTAGTTGAATTTAATTAAATAAAGCGTTGACTTAGCAGCATAACATTTACCTGTAGCTTTTTAGCTTAACTATCTTTATAAAAAAACTAGTTTTTCGAATAATAAACAATCATTGCTTAATAATGTACGCGTAATGTTCTAAAAGAAAAAAAAATTATGTTACAGACATTTTTTCCGTAACCCCCTTCACACATGTTGGCATTTTGCACATATGTGAAAAATATATGAAACAAAATTTTTTGTAAAAAATGTTTTGCTTTCTTGCAAATTCTCTATCCTTATCGTATTTTTTTTCCATCTTTTTATTATTCTGTGTCTAGGTCTGGTATTTTATATGCTACAGCAGCTGTCATCCTACTCCATTTACGATTTTTAACTATGAAAATCCCATTACAATAAAAAAAGTATGTGTTAATATTAGAAAATTTCGAAATTTTGTCGCTGCAAATGTAACTGTGAGAGATGAACTATTATTTTTCGTACCATTCTTGAAAGAACTCCTTAAAATTCATATTTTCATTGTTCAATATTCTACCTGATGTTTGAAAAGAAAAACTTTTACTATGTTTCAGAAATTTTTAACGCACACGATGTCGCATAACAACACTTTGCAGACACGTTTAAAAACTCGATGAAAAACAAAGAAACTTTGCTCGACTTATAAAGATACTTTGTTTTTCTATCACTTCTCTACACATCAATTGCTTTCATCTTCTTCTTAGTCTTTATCTAGCTCCGGTGTTTTCTGTGTCGCAGTTACCTTTCTAAAGTTATTTATGATTTTTTACTACCATTTATTACCATTTGAAATTTCGCCACTATAACTGTAAACTGAGAGATCTTACATGTTGTTCTTCACTTCATTCTGAAACTCATACCTTAAAATATTTGCATCCGAAATTTCAATACATTTTCTCAAACGGTATGTTCTTTAGTGGGTTCCAAAATCGCCAAATTTATTTTATAATCATCCTATACTGTCATTTCACATTTGAATAGACATACATAAGAATGTAATCTTCATGCATTTGAGCAGAAAGAATTTCCGGTCTCGGCTTATTCCTAGAATTATAATTCTACGTAATAAAAAGAGCAAATTCACAAAATTCGATTAAATTTACATGAATGAAAATATTTCATTTCACATAGACGCATCCAAACTATTTTTAGAAATAATACTTTAGATATCCTGTTCAAGTCAAAGCAAGTTTTCAAAGCCATTCTCAGAAGGAATTTATTCAGCTCTACATAAAAAGCAGTTTTTTTAATTTAATATTTTATTTTATGTATTTCATATTATGCAATATCTTTCTGCGATCTTCTTTCTTTTTAATGAAAATGATTACAATTTAACTAAATTTAATTAAAGTAAAAATTTCTTTGACATAATAAATGATGAAAAGATAAATAATTTTAAGTCTTGCTTTTATTTCAACCACGGTAAATTTGTCTTTAAATTAAAGGTGATAGCCTTCTTCCGTTTTCAGTAGCATATCAGAAATATTTGAATTTCATATATTATATTTATTCTTTTACCATTTTGTTTTTGAAAAACAGACGAGCTTTTATTTGAGAAGTACAGATAAACGGATAAATTAATGAAATACACTTTAAAGAAGGAAAAATAGCTTACCAATTTATGTCATAGGTCCAATTAAGGAAACCAGTTACCTAGACTGGACCACTGGTTTTCGAAATCTGACCATTAATTTTTTTAAGAATAGTTAAAGAAAAAACTTTGGATTCTCAAATTCACATCAGCAGCCAAATTGTGAACTCAAGTGTGATATTTTATGCACTGTATCATTTCTTTTCCTTCTTTTGTTTCTCCATATACGAAACAAATCCACGTGTTCTTTTTGAAGCAACATTTGAGGTTTTTGTGTAGTTTTATTTTTCCTTTGGTTTTTTTTCCACTTTCAATTTATGAGGACTGCTAGCAATTTGAAATGCTTTCTACTCGATTTTTCTAGTTCAAATTAGTAGTTCCATTGATTTAAACTTCCAATTCAGGCAACTGTTTGTGGTCCAATCTAAGCAACTATCTGATAGAAACAAAAATTTTTAATCTAACCTTATTTTTAAACTATTTTAATAAAATGATTATATTACATTGCAGCCAAACAAGTTACCTTTCTTATGATATTAATAAATAGTATGCGACTTACTTTAAGCCTGCGTAAGGGCTATTAGTCTTTTGTTTAAATATTATATTGTTGGCATCTATGTCAAAACACTTTTTCTCTAGCTGTAACCACGCAGCGCTTTCTCTTTAAAATGATTTAATACATCCCGCTTACATCGTTATAACATAATTTGCCTGTTTTACGGCCCAAATATTTAATTGAATTGAAGTTATAACACCAGTCCAATCTATCAAGGTGCTGGTAAAAATTCGGTAAATCTCCCCTATTATTAATTCCCATTATTCCTTATCCTTAGTATTCCTGCTTTCATTATATGTAAACATTCTTGCACATTAATATTCTGTCGAACGCAGCAAAGTTATACTCCGAATGATTGATTTTACTTTATTTTCTGAAGATAAAAATGAAAAAATGGACTAGACAACAGTATAAGCACATGCAAAATAAAGCTAACAGCCCTCATACATTCAATTTTCTTTAAGTCAAAACGGAAAAAAGTGTTTTATTGAGACATATTGGATAGATAAAAAGAGGGCATGGGATTTTAATTAAAATTAAACTTCCATTTCATCAAGGACATTGTTGAATAAGGAACTCAATAGACTGCTTAAATGTCACAGGGACATACATTTTGTTGATTTATTTTTCTCCCGAAGTTTTCCAGAATCAGTTCCTCCAAAATAAATAAACGAACAAGATGTCTTTTTGTCTTCGCACATTCCTAAGGAGGGAAGAAATAGTGATTCTGAAACAAAAGTCTTTCAGACACTAAATAAAATTAATCTTTCTTTCTGTTGCTTCTGAAACAAGTCTTTCAGACAATAAATGAAATGAATCTTTTTTCATCTCTTACTGATGTAAAATAACGTTAGATAGATCCGATATTTGTGTAAGCGGATTCATTCCTAAGAAGTTTTAAATTGCACATATTTAGATAGTATATAATAATAGAGTTTAACTAGTATATATATAAGTGACACTTAATAGACATAATTAATAGATCCGATATACAGAAATATACCACTCACTGGAGTTCACGGTTGAGAAGCCACCGGAAAAAAAGCGGGTTCTTGCTTTCCTGTGGATATAGTGATGGTGTGGAGTCGAATTACCTCCACTCCAATGACGGGACGTACCTCCTTCGGGAGGGATTGGGTCGTGATCAGTAATTGACTACTACGATTTCGACCTCTGTTCTCGACTGCTGTCGTGGCAATGGTCATTCGAAAACCCTGGTGCGCCAGCTGTCATAACTCCTTGTGAGCCGAGTGATGCAGAAATATTATAAGGGCTATTCTTCCAATTTCTGAGTAGCATGTTCGAATCAGGCTGTTAAGCCGGCCATTCACTTCACAGATAAACTGGATATTTTGGAACGCGAGAAGGAAAAAGCCGTAAATACCTATGGAAATCAGCCAAATGGTTTGTGGTGGTTGGAATTCCGCCTGGACTGAAATCGGAACGGAAACGCTGGAGTTTAAAGTCGCACTTCAGAGGGACCCTGAAAGAGGTTAGCGAAAAGAGCAATGCCTTGTGCAGATTAAAGCCTCGCTTTGAGGGTAGCATAAATTAAAATCTGCTGCCTGGGGAAAATTGAAGAGCGACTGACAAGCAGCTGTAGAGAGGGAAAGAAGATCGCTCCCCCACCTTTGTTCAGAGTTAGCGTCCTTTTAAATATCAAGTGAATGGCATGCCTGTATTTTTCGATTAAAATGGGTGAAAAAAACCGGGCTTAGGACAAATGGCATGGAAATCCTTCAAGTGAATGGCCGGCTTTAGACTTGCTCATATAATACGTGTAAAATGCGCTGTATAATTGTAATGCTGGAATCAAGCGCACATTTTATATGAGAAATAAGAAAGTGAAATTATCATATTAGGCAAAGTGCAATTAGATGTTAGATGATCCTGGTAGTTATGAATAACATGTTTGCAAATATGATCTCATGTGACTTAATTTTAGTAGGGAGATTCATGACTAGACTAAACAGAATTGGTGTAAAGTTACTCAAACAAGATAGCTTAATGTCTATCACTTTGTTGAGCGAAACATGATTATCAAGTTATGCATAAGAGTTTTAATTGCAATTAAACACAATATATATTCCCAGCAAACCATCTAGTCGCCAAAGGAAACTAGTAAAATGTACTTTCGGACATTTTCAGTCGAATTTTGGTCAACGCAATTGAAGGTATTTGCAAGTCTATATCAAATTACTTTTTCGTTTATTTTAAACAAAGTCTTCTTTTTATGCCTTAGCTAAAAAAGAAGCATACTTTTTCTTTTAGTTTGTTCTGGAACTTTCTGGTCTTTCAAAGCTAATAATAAGCTTCGAAACATTGATATACCTTTTTATTCTGTTCCACTGTTCTCGAAAACGAAATAGATTTCTTTTATAGTGTTCGAAATTTTGGCATTCCAAGAGCTAATTTTGAAAAGTGAATTAGATGTATGCTACTTTCCTTCACCTGAATATTAGTCCATACAAAAAAATTATACTATAATATTTAAAAACTGCTCTATAATATTCAAGAGGTCTAATTTTGATAAAACTTTATATCTCTTCTCAACTTATAAGATATCTCATTTTTGATAACTACACTGGAACCTCGCTTAACGAGCACTTCTTATAGCGAGTAATTCGCATAACGAGCATAACAAATTGTAAAAAAATGGCGCTCATTACGTGCAACGTTTCGTATAGCGAGTGACAATCTGTCCGTCAGAGAGTTTTGAAAATATCAGTTTCACATAGTTCACACCTCAAGCTGATCGAAAATGAGTGGGAAAGGAGGAGAACCCTTCACTTCTACTTGGAAGAAACTTTGACCGGAGAGCGTTGTTGTATGTGACTTTGAGGGGTTTGAGATAATACCTGTGGATCCTGTAGTCAAACAGATTGTGTCTGTGGCTAAGATTATGGAACTGTAGGTAGATAAGAATGATGTCAATGAGCTTGTGGAACAGTACAGCCAAGAGTTGACCACAAAAGAACTTATGAATTGCATTGTGTTTTAAGCCAGAAGTTGTGTAGGAAAGTTTGTCAGAGAAGGAGGAGGTAACAGCAAAGCAACAATCTTCTGGCGGAATAAGATAAATGTGAAAGCATGCGAAACTGTTGCCTCGTACATTGAGAGCTCACCCTAATAAGGCAGTGCCTATTCTCGCTGTAAATCTATTTAATTATAATGCGGCACAGCATACTCATTAAATAAATTTTCGGCCAATTTTGAAGTGTCTGCAAAAGCAAATGCTTCTAGTAAAAATAGAAATAACCCAGCTAAAAAAAATTAGTAGAAAAGAAATGAAGTTTTTTTAAAGATTAATGCAGATTTTTTGGAGACAGAAAAAATCTGCATTTTTTCTTCAATTTAATCTGCATAAAATCTGTAAAAAATTATTATTATATTTTTTTAAAATATTCTGCAGATTTTTGTAAGTCAGCAAAAATCTGCATTTTTCTTCAATTTAATCTGCATAAAATTTCCTTTTTATTTTTTCTTTAAATATCCTGCAGATTTTTTGAAGATAGCAAAAAATCTGCATTTTGTCTTTAATTCAATTTGCAGTTATTTAGCAGATTTTCACAACATCATTAAACTTGACCAATAATCTGTTGATTTTTTTCAACATTTAACTGCAATTTCATAATATCTGCATTTCTCTGAATACATATTTCGCGCCATATTCTCTAATATTGCAGCTTTATTTTCCAAAATATATAAAACAAAATTGGAACGTAATTATCATGATTGTTTAATTTTACAGCAGACAGGAGTTTCATCAGTTCCTTTTTCAATTAGTGATATCGACCATATACATGTATAGAAAAGGAATGCATCAGCAAAAAAAAAGAATTCCAATCGAAAATTGTCTTAGGCACTAAATTTTTTAAATATGCCACTGAAAAAATGAATTCTAAATTAATCTTTAAAATAAATATTCGAGGTTTTGCCATTTTAAACTTCCCCCCCCCCATAATTTAATTAATTCCCAATTAGTTTTCCAACTGTCTTTCTTATTAGCTATTTTCCTCCAAAAAGTAGGAAAAAGTGGAGCTTGCGCCCTTTGGATGGAGAGCAGGCTTATCAGAAAGATAAAAGGTGAAAACGAATTTATTGAAGCAGAGAATATAAATTATTGAATAAATATATTACTATCTCATCTATTACTCATCTCTATGACTTTGAAACACGTATTCTGACCATGGTTGATTTTACACCACTAGATGGCGCCACTGGAGTCATGGTGACGATAAAACTCAAATAGATTGTTTTACCCCATCTCGTTTATTCCGGTATGGCCATGTGGTTAGTGTTCCAGCCTGCCAACTCCATGAACGCGGGTTCGAATCCCGGCCAGGATGAGTTTGAAATTTTGTCGCAATCTGAATCGACTAGTAAGTTGAATTATAAATTAGATTAATTAAATTTATTGAAATTGATACTTACATTAATTGAAATTAATAATTAAGCCTTGACGGCAGGAAATCTGAAGGTATTTGAAACATAGTTTTCTTCATATATTCTACATTTTTTTCTGCAGAAAATCTGAAGAAAACATATTCCAAATGCCTTCAGATTTTCTGCAGATTTGTTTTAAAGATTTTTTACAGATTTTTTTAGCTAGGAATTATTCCGATTTTTTTCTGAAAATCTATTTCACATTCTAGGTAGGTTTATGCTGCGATAGAAAAAGTGATGAAAATGATTCACGCTCCTTAACAATGTTTTAGATAATTTCTTTGAATAAAAGTTATACATATTTTTTTAAAATACACATTATCGTATTTTACACAGCGGCGGCTCGTCCATAAGAGCTGCAGCTCCCCTGTAATTATTTAAAAAGCTTGTATTTTCGTTTTTATTCTGATTGGCCTAATTTTCCACTTTGAGAGTTCTATCATCAGCGAAAATGGCAAATAGTAAAAAAAGAGAAAGACGGAAAATCAATCAAGAATTAAGATAGAGACAGGCTGGAGCTGCATAGAGTTTTGCTTCTCCTAAGGATCAAAATTCGTTCACCGAGGAACGCGGAGAGATCAGTCGGAAGAAAAAAGTAACTATTTTTTCCTTTGAAATTAGATGTTTTTGAGATACGTTTTCCAGAGCTCTAGATTGGCGCTACTTTCTTATTTGGCTTATTTTCGCTTTTTCTCAGAAGTCCAATCGTTAAGTATTTTTTTTAAAATCAAATTCTGAGGGAGTTGTAATTTTTTTCTCCCTTATGTTTTATGGGATGCAGATTACGAATCTGGGGTTTGCCACCAAAATGTTTTAATGGAATTCTAGTTACAGCCAAAAAACATGAAGCACACGTTTTCTCAGTTTTTTGCTTATAACTCAAAAACTATCAATTTTTATTATATCATCATTGAATACCAAAATAATCAGCACAAAATTTCCTACAGCTGAGGTCTATACAACTTTTACAGCACTGATTGTTTCTGAGCTAACGAGCTGCCAATGATTTTACATTAATTTATATGGGGAAAATGGTTTCTCTTAACGAGTGTTTCTCATTGCGAGTAAGATTCTGGAACGAATTATGCTCGTTAAGCGAGGTTCTACTTTATTCTAAATATGCAGAATATGTTTGAGACCAAATTAGATGAAAAACTAATCTTCATCTTACATGTAAAAAATTCGACTAAATTCACCAACCAACAGAAGAAAAAAGCAGGAACATAAAAATAGGCTACTTTCCCTTTTTCTCAAAAGAAAAATGGAGATGGTGTAGGCACTAAAATGACAAAAATGAATTCTAAGACGATGGATTTATCAGGCACATTTATGGCGCTTAGTTATCACCAACGACGATGTCTGTTTTCCAGTATGTGTTAGTCAGCTATTAAAAAGCCAAGTTGTGCAAAGCTACTTCTACTTCTGTTACTACGTTTATACCTTATCATGTAATATTCGTTCCGAAAGTAATACCCATTTGAGAATGCGTACTACAGTGGTAGTGGCAATACTCTCCCAACTATAATTTGGACGGACAGTGAATATAGCCTTCATTCTATTTCTTCCATTAATTGGAAAGTCCAATAGCACAAAACATTCAAGAAGATTTTGCTCACTTCGCCTTCTATTCATGAGTCAAGATCCCGTATCGGATTCCGTAAATGAGGCAGTTGACGATCTCTCAAAACTTGCTTCAACTGAAGAAATTCAATTAATCTACCAGTAACCAGATGCTTTCTCAGAAAGAAATTGTTGCAACTTTTGAGAAACAGATGGCAGCATCAATGGTACACAGGAAATACTGATAGAAATATTGGTAAATGTGGAGTTTATGGTACCCGCCTGTTTCTCGCCAATGTTTCTTGTCGCAGTTTCATGTGCCGTAGCCAAATACTGTTTTGGATGCGCAGTGCGCTTTTTATTGCTCTCTTGCGCATGCGTCGCCTGAAAAGGAGAGATTGAACACGCAATGCCTGCGGCATTTCAAGTATGCACCAGACAAAATTCTTTAACGTAAAAAAACATCAGCGGCTTCGCTTTCAGCATAGCAGGAAAGTAGTAGCTTCGCTTTTTCATTGAACGTTAGGAATCTAGATTTGAAAAAAAAAATTCCAGAAAAGAGGTGTGATATGTGTTTATTAGTACAAGGTATGGAAATGTAAAATAAAAAGTTTGATTGAAAAATTTGTATT
>BGPR01004159.1:0-29244 GCA_013235015.1 Araneus ventricosus | reverse complement strand
TGAAATACAGCTTTGCGGTCTCCTCCCGTTCAGTATGTTATTATTATTTATCACCTAAATGCCCTATCTAACTTAGAATGCAGATGTTTCAAAAAGCCAAAGGAAATGCCTTTTAGATAAAATGATCAGTGAAATATTAAAGGATGAATTTAATTTTCTGTATCTTTCCCGTTTATTATCTTCCAAATTAACCATTCCTACAGAATGTCCCATGTTTATTTTAGTATGAGATAAATATTCTACAAGAATATTGGTTAGGTATAGGCACACATATTATATTAGTTACAACAAGAATATTGACTATATTATACGCAGTGCAATGTACACAATTCAGCATTATATAACATAACACCACTTACCGTCCCCATGCCAATAGTCCTTCTGACTCTTTATTAGCGGTTTGAATGGACAGGAAGTGGAAGCTTACTAAGACCACCAAGCACCTATATTGAAAACAAGGGATTAGTAACATGAGGGATACAATGCAAGGTCAAGACCTTTGAGGTAAACTATATGAGAAGGATGAAAAACAGAATTGAGAAAACTGTTACAGAAAAAGAACGCGGTAAAATAGCTCAAGTATGAAAAATATCATGAAAAGTGATAAAACATAAGAAACAGTTAAACAAGAAGGAAGGAAAAAAACATTCTAGATACTGGTATACATGAACAAATATTTACAAACATATACAATACTGCAAAACATATTTTGATATATAACATATTTCTGTGGCACTTTCTAAAAGTGATGAACTTCAAAACACGCATCACATTGGAGAACTGTTAAAGTTACGAGGGGATTGAAGCACTTCACTGAGCTGTGAGAAAAGAAAACCTCTGCGAACATATTTTGAATCGGTAATTTGAAAGCACTGTGCACGGGATGAGCGCAATGATGCAGTGATGATGGTGCTGAATTGATATTGACGAGACCTGCCTGAAGTAATCTTAGTCTGGAGTGATCTAATTAAGAGAGTTAATCTTAAGCTGACCGTTTGTGTTAATGAATCTGATAATATTGAAGATTCTATTCTTTGGATAGGTGATTGGATGCGACCCTCCGGAACTAAACATTTTCCAGCTGCGGCTCTAGTCTTTTAAGATGCCATGATTCCGTGAGGAGGCATTCAGTGGCATAATGGAGGTTGGAACCAACTCCTTAATAGCTGCACTACGGGGATGAAGCCAGGTTAAATCTTTTAAGAGGCTCCAAATGGGCCGTGGCCAGTGAAAAAAAATTATTTCTTCTCTCCTCCACGGGCTGGGTAGGGTCTTGACATTACGAATAATATTGAAGATGAGTCTCCCCGTTTCACCTTCACAATATAAAGAAGAATAATTCTTCAGAAGAATACTAAAATATTCTGCCTAAATGAACACTAATACACGTAATTCAGAATTATAGACATTATAAAGACAATTCAGCATATTAAATTGAGTAATATTAAAATATTCTGCTTAAATAAAAACTAATGCATCACAGTGTTAGATACACAGTACCCTTTTTCAAAAAAAATTTTTGGGTGACAGTAACAAAATTAATTCATGGCATTTTTTAGATTATATTTTATTAGATTAAAAAAAGAACTAAAAAGAACTAACTAAGAACTATTATTTTAAAATTTAAAAAAATTGAAATTTTTAAAGTTTTTTAAAATCTTATAAAATTCTTAATTTTTAATATTTTTTAGCTATCTCAAGTAATTTATATTTCTTGGATTCATGGGAACAAAAAATAGTATGGGATTGATGATCTGACTCCTTTTTAATTTTTGATCATTATTTTTGTAAAAAACCTGAAAAAACATGAAAATTCTAAAAATTTCAACTTTGACATTTTCTAAAAAATAACTAGAACTCTCAGGCCTATGTCCATGCTAACTATTAGAGTGAAAATATATGAAAGTATCTACAAAAAATTTCAAGTCTCTATCTTAAAGACGAAAAAAGCCTTAGGGAATAGTAAACACTTGTCACCAGAAACAAAATTCTGAGAAAAAAACATTTAAAATTTGAAATGGCATAAAACAAAAACTAATAATGCTTGTAGAGCTCTAATTTTTTAATATGTTAATTCGCAACTTATAAAATGCACTAAAAAACAATTTTAACTCAATATGGTGGAATACATTTTTTCTTATTTTAAATATTATTTAATTAGTCTTCCAGCTCTTCAGAACATTGTCTCTTAGCAACTCAAGAATGTTTCAGTCGTGTCCTTTTCTCAAAGGAAAAATGAATAAAAAACAATAATATTATACTGCAGAGCTTCTAAATAAAATAAATATTGGTCTTGAAAAGTCCTTTTTTATGATTATCAGTTAGGTAGTAATGAGAACTCAAAATGAAAGCAGAATGTAGACAAACAGAAACGATTTGAGTAGTGAACGTTGAAGTTATAATAACCCTTTCACCTAAGGAATTAATTTATTCACAAAATAATTTTGATTAATTAATTTTAAGAATGGGAAAATGCTTCAAAATGAACTAAGCACGCCCACTCAGCTATCAAATTTTGAGACTGACAACACTCAGGAAACTTCAAATATCTTTAAAACTATTATGATATCAGATCTAAAATTTGGAATCAAGTTTCCCAACCGTATGGGCCATCGAAAAATGCAAAAAACAATTTCGATTTTTTATTATTTTTATTTTTAGGGTACTGTGTAGCCTTAAGCGAGATATTTCGACTGAACTTTAAAATATGTTTCAGCAAGGAAAGAATCATAATTAATGAAATCCATTCAAATAACACCGATGGAAATGGTAGTAAAAACTACAAAATAGCCTTTTAGCATGGAATATTGTCGACACTCCGCATATTTGTGTCAGCATGAAAAATTGTTTTAAGGTTGAGAAATTAAAGGGCCTGCGGCGCAATCTGCTTGTTTCCACTATGTGTCGTATTTTTAAGAATGCAAGGGAAATTTCGAGAATTTATTTGCGAAAGCCATTAGGAAATGTTTCGTTGCAGTTGTAAGATTGAAAATAGAAAGAAATGTAAGGAATAGTGCACATTTTTTAGTTTAACTTTTATAATAATAACAGAGCATATTTCAGAAGGTAAACTATGTTAAGTAAAATTTTTTGCATTTTACAGGAGAGCCAAGTTAAATCTCATATCTCATGTGCGATTCATTTTTTGAGAGAGGTTATTTATTGTTCTTTTCGATCTAGAGCTACGAGACTTTGTCCATCCGAAGATGCGAAATACGATCAAACCAACAAAATCAACAAAATTGAGTTTATCTCTCAGGTACTTTTGTCCCAGAGAATGTTTTTTGCGTGAATTCAAATATACAGGGTACCCACTAAAGTCCCTTACCACACTTTTAACTACCGAATGGCTGCAGCTATCTCCATAAGAGTGGTGCCTAGGCGTGGTAAAGTGACTATGCGCTACTGCAAGAAACCATTTACAGCGCCACCTGGTGGAAAACGGTGGAATTAGCGTTATTATCTCTAAAACGGTACGAGATAGAGGAAAAAAGCGAATTACAAAGTTGTATATCATCATCGATTTAGTACAAAAAGACACCTTGTGGTCATGAATGCTAGAAACAGAACGCTTAAAATGCATTTTTGTTTGTTTTCAGCTCCGGAACGTGTGGTTCCAACATGACGGTTCGCCTGCACACAAAACATCATCAGCAGTGGCGAATCCAGAGGGAGGAGGGCTACAGTTCTCCCCAGAGTTAAACCGGAAATTTTGATTTTATTTAAAATCACTATAACTGTTTGTTCTTAATCTCCTTTTTTTCAAAAAATAAATGAAGAAATGAAGAAAAGAGACAGCATTTTTTCCTGGCTTGACAGACTCGAAAATATCCCCACTTTTGTAGTCATTTCACTCGTACTTGTACCTTCACGCGGTCAAAAACACTTTTTGGCTAATTATTTCATTCTGTTTTTATTAAATTATCGAAAGTATTGTAGTGTTCTTTATGATTCTTATTGTCAGGTGAGTAAAGTGTATAAAGTTAAAGCGTTTTGGTATAGCCATGTGGCTTTTGACATTTGTCACGACGATACAAAATTTTTATGACCTCAGCCCCCCCCTCCCGATCCAAATCCTGGCTTCGCCACTAATCATCAGTGAAGTAGTACTTGTTGGAAGAATTCGGGGAACAAATAATCGGGTATTGTGGTTTCCAAGAGCGGCCTCCACGTTCACCTGATCTGACTCCAATGGACTTTTTCCTTTGGGGATACCTGAAATAACAGATGTATGCGACCCCTCCGCCAACATTACAGGACCTTCAACGACGCGTTACGGATGCTTGTGTCAACGCGACACCCGTTATGCTACACCGTGTGCAACGTGAAGTTCAAGCAAGGGTCCAGATGTGCATTGTAGCTGACGGAGAGAAGTTTGAACATCGAAAATAAAGGTATCTTGTGATAACTAGTTTTTATTTCTTCTAAGAATGCTTTGTCACGTGTCAGTATCGGAAATCGCGAATAAACAAATACGTGATTTAAGCGTTCTGTTCTTAGCATTTACGTCCACAAGGTGTCTTTTGACACTAAAGCGATAATGCTATACAACTTTGTGTTTCACTTTTTCCCTATATCTCGCACCGTTTTAGAGATAATAACGCTAACTCCACCGTTTTCCACTAGGTGGCGCTGTAAGTGGTTTCATCCAGTAGAGCATAGTCACTTTACCATACCTATACACCACTCTTATGAAGATAGCTGCAGCTATTCGGTAGTTAAAAGGGTGGTAAAAGACTTTAGTGGGCACCGTGTATATGTTACGATAAATGCGATAAAACGGTTATTATCACTAATAACCGGATTTTTAAGCGGTTATTATTAATACTAACCAGATGTTTTATGCGGTTATTATTCATAATAACCGGATGTTTTATGCGGTTATTATGAATAATAAACGATTAATCACATTTACCATAACATATATATTTCTGGGATCAAGAAGTGTTGGAATTGGTTAATTTAAGATATCCACTGAGAAAATTAATTTCAAATTTGACTTTATTGTATTAGCTTTAAAAATCGTTTTCTGCTTCTGAAGTTTATATACATAAAGCTTTAAGGATCGTCAAAAGAATCCATCACATTTATGCTGAGATCGAAAAACAGTTTTTAAAGTTATGTTTGCATATATACGAGTATATCATATCTATAGGTTGGTGGATATATAATCATGTTAAATCACAAACGCAATCAATGGGCACTTGCATACCAAATGTGTTATTCTGTATGAAACTTTGTGCCTTATTTACCTAAGAGAAGATGTAATTTACGAATACACATTTTCAGTTTTTTATCAGATCCATTTAAAACTATGAAGGTTACATTTGAAAAGAAGTTTTAAACTTGCGTGTTGCCATTCATGTAATTAAAATACGTTTTATTTAGAATGCATATTTTAGACATAGGAATGCAATATGAATGCATAAGCAAATCATGCTTTAAAAGAGTTTCAGTGCAGTTATTTTTCACAGCAGTTGTGAAGTGCTTTCTTTGATACGGGTCTGTGTAGTTGATATTAATACTATTCATACCGAGAAATGGAGCATAGAATAAAAAATAGTCGGTATAATTTTGATAATTACATTGACTGAATTCTCAAACAAAACATCAAGAATAATTAACATGATTCCTACCAGAGGCAAAATGCGTCATTAAGCAAAGCATTCAATGCGTTTCTTTTTTTTCACAGCAGTTGTGAAGTACTTTCAACGATATGGGTCTGTGTAGCGGAGGTCATTACTATTCATCCGAGAAAATTCTGGAGCGCAAATTACGTAATTAAATTAGCCGTTTTTGATAAAGAGTCATCTGCTTCAAAGAATGCTTGTGAAGAACACATTCATTCACACGAGAGAAACAATAAAACTAAATACTTCTTCCGAAACAATGGATGCAAACAGAAAAAAATTACCGAGACAGAAGCTTTAACACCATGATTATCGCTAAAGGCAGTTGTTCGCAAGGTTTGATTATAGTTCAGGAAACGGCGTTGATTCTTGCAGAAATCAGACGCATTCTTGTCTTTGGGCATTTTTCAGAATGATGTTTTGTGAGAAAGTACAGATTTTGTGATCAACAATACCGATACATTTCTTCAATGTAAATTATAATGAAATTCTTAAATATATAAATTATCAGTTTGCTTTTGATATGGTCTGTGAATGTGAAGCACAGCGTCCATAACAAAACAAAATTCAAACTCACTTGAACAAAAATGGCTGACTTTGTTTTATGAAACCATGAAATGTATCGCAACTCTTCTATGTCATTTCGTTAAAGATAAATTTTTGAATCACTACTTACTTTTAAGGACTAGTCGTGCTATCTATTCGACGGTAAAGGAAAGCTTAAAATTATGGAATATTAAATATTTTTTGCTATCTTTCATGGTTGTTTTGTTCTAACGTTTTCTAACTAGGAAATGAATGTCTGTTCACACTGTCTATTAGTGAGGCAACTGAAATAAGGGTCTATCGTTATTTTTTGCAATTTGCGAAATTATAGCTAGTGAAAATAGAATTGAATAAAAAGTGATATTTTGAGATAAGCAAATTTTGTTCTAAAATGCGAAAGAACTGAATTGATTACATTAAGGGTAAATTTTATTAAAGAGCAAGAGTTATTTACAAAACCACTTTTTATAATTAACAGACCCCACGACTTTTTATTTCAGAACTTCGAGGAGTATGAAACATTACAGAACTATTATAGTAAGTGAGAAATATTATCGTTATTAATTTCTTAGGGTAGAATAGCTATAACTAGATTATGATTTATATATATTATGAAATAGTCTTTTTATAATCTCAGAAATCCATTTTATTTGCTTATGATCTAAACTATAATTTGAAAATAAACATAACATAGGAACGAGCTTCGTTCTTTCTATAAAAGAAAATTATGTACCAATTCCACCTTTTTATATGAAATTAACATATAAGAAAAATTGCATGGGTTTTGAAAATTAATTTACGATACGAAATGAAGTTTAAAATAATAACAGATATGATTTTTTAGTTTGATATTTCAACTTTCATTAGGATTTCAATTCAGAAAAATGTGTTTTATCATTAAAGGGAAAAAATTACCTTTTCACTTGTACTGATCAGCACTTACATTTAGAAAGTACTTTCATGGTGAGAAAAGGAAACATTTCAATCCTTAACAGGATCTTGTTAGTCACATTACTTTCTAATGTCCATCGAGATCAAATATTTGAAGTACAAGCAAAAGAAGTACTATATAGAAGTAGAGAAAGTAAATTTTCTGTTCCTGTGCATGTATTTTCTCTGCATAGCAACAGTTGGCGTCAAGTGATATGTGCAACTTGGGCATATATCCTTCCGTCAGGCGCATTTAATCTGTGAGATGAAGCACCCATATTTTTTTATGCCTAAGTGTGGGTTTTATCGAGAAGGGGGTGGGACCTCTAGTAGCTTCCATACTAGATAGTAACTCACACTATAGTATCGTGGTTTTCTCTCTAGTGCTTTTTTATGAACTTGACGTTCACGTTAATCTGGTAGAGGAGTTGCTCCCGATTACGTCTGAATTTTTGATTTCCCAAATTGTTTTCATTATTTCTTTTTATACACCTGCAAAAGTTCGTATACCTGTACTCCAGCCCCTAATTCAATGATACTCACAGTTACTTCCAATATATTGTTTGAAAAATATGGAATTTTGTCAGGTTCTCAATGACAGCAGTTGTCATTGCTAAGGAACCTTACGGGAAATGAAACGTCAACCCCCCCCCGACCTGGAATTCTGGGCACTTTTTTTTGGCTTCTCAATTATCGTATTAAGTATTTAATATCGTTGGGCTGCAGGCTCTCAAATTCCTAGTTATGATTCTGACGGGACTCCAAGTTACTCTACCCCAGGGCGCTAGAATTTGTTAAAGACGGCCCTGTTGTCATTGCAGTTATGATTCTGACGGGACTCCAAGTTACTCTACCCCAGGGCGCTAGAATTTGTTAAGACGGCCCTGGTTACTGTTTAAGTTTTTTCGTTATTTTTTTCATTTCTTAAAATTTTTTTGTTTTTCTAATATTACTATTATTATCCGTTTAAGAATTACAAATTAGTATTGTATTCAAACGATCAATGGTTGGTTGGTTGATTCCGGTTTAATGGCGCAAGAGCCAACTTGACCATACTGCGCCAAACGTAAGGTGTGATCAAATGATCAATGCTTCAATATATTTGTGAGAGGCCGTCTGTAAAACGAAATCTTATGTCTATGTAACTGTTGTGCTCAATGTATGGTTTTTTTGGGGATTAATCAATAAAGATTCTACTACGCACACCCAACCACACTGCAAACCGGAGATCTTTATCTCTGGAGTCATTAGTGTGTCGTAGAGTAAAGTAGCTTCCTTTCTCCCTACCACTCACACTAGAATAAAATGTTTCTTTTCTCTAGTGTTCTTTTGATGCACGTGAGGGCCACGTTAATCTGGTAGCTTAATTGCGCCCGATTACGTTTGCATTTTTGACTTCCGAAATTTATCTCAAATTTCTTTTTAGAAGCTTGCAAAAGTTCGTAACCTGTGTACCAGTCCCTAATTCAATGATATTGATCGTTATTTCCTATATATTGTTTCGCAATTGTCGAATTATTTCATTATCATCGACAACAGTTGTCATTGCTAAGGAACCTTACGGGAAAACAAAAGTCAACTCCCTCCTGAATTATTGGGCATTTTGTTATTTGAAATTGCCAAGGAAATATAAAAAAAGTTATCCGGAAATATAGCTTTATATGACAGAATAGTTCAGTTTGCTAAGCTTTTCCTTAAGCCTAAGCAAAAATTTAACTTACTTTTAATTTCACAGATGAGTTGAGCCCGAACGTGTTAGCATTTGTATTGACCAACCGAAGGATATAATAATTATAATACATGGGTCGATTACTCTCATACTGAGAGCTATCTCTTTGCTTTCCTTTTCTGAAAAATATTTTGGAATATTGTTTATAAAAGCAAATCAGTTTCCGAAAAATTGTTTTACTGAAAATCGTATGTATTTATGTTCTGTGACGAATAATGGCAAAAATAAGCATAAAAAGGTGGAAGGATCTTGGGGAAAATTGAAATATTGTGAATTCATTTTCCCCCAAATTATTCTTGAATGTTAATTTTTATGAAGAATGAAATCATAAAGGATTTAAATTTAGTATGTTAGCAGAGGCAAGTTATAAATTTCTGTTATAATATTAGATATTTTCTTTAGAAACAAAAAAAATCAAAACAGCATTTTTTGAATATAAACATCATTTAATAGAAATGACAATTCATATTATTTATCGAAGACGTTAACAAAAAAATTAATTAACGACATTTTGTCATTTATTTTCTAAAGAGGATATATAAAAGTGTTATTGAATTACTATACTCAATTCTAGCATATTTTGTTCATTATTAGTTAATTATATTTGTTATAAATCAAGAAAATATAAGAAAATACAAAAAGAAAAAAATCCAACTGCACTTCCAGAGATCAAACGCAAGAATTATATATAGTATATGCAATAAAAAACTCCGATAAAACCTGTGCTTCAGATTTACTATGCCACTTTAGTACTACACTAGTCGAATTTTCACAAAAGGTGCTAGTAAATAATTCAGAAGAATTTCAATAAAGACTAAATACGTCATTAGATAAATAATGTCATTATAGAGTTCCATTATAATCATAAGATGCATTTTGGGAACTCGATACGAATAATTAAGATTAGTAACTATTATTTGGTATTTATTCCTATAAAAGCTCTGTAGCTCAAATTAAGAGATTAAATAAACTATTTAGGGTGGAGAATCCCTTGTTCCAAAAAAAAACAAGGAAAAGTTAAAAGTTAAAAAACAAAAAAAGTTAAACAAGGGTATCAGACTGAATACTTCTCTCGCAACAACGCCAATAAGGAGGAAAAGCTTTCGAGGCCTAAATGTCACCACTGTCTTTATCATTAAATGCAGTTGTTTGAAAGGACTTGTTGGAGCTCAGAAATCAGAGTTTTTTATTAATGGAATCAAGTACATCTCTGCTGTCAACATTTTATTTTCTAGTGGTTTGTTATTCTTTACTTCTTCTGACATCTGGAAGAAAAAATTTTGTAATTATCAAAATATTCTGTCATGGTTCTTGATGAATTTCCATATATTATGACTTTCCGAGTCCGAAAAACAAATTTTTGGAATTACCTCTATACATGGCATATGAAAGTCCAAAATGCAACAAGCTAGAAAGATCAATTTAGTGTTTAGCCAATGGACGAGTTTTCAGCTTTATTTACTTTGGATTCACAAAAATTCCGTACCCAGGATCCACTTCCGTTTTCCAGCAATCCTCCGATTTAAGAAACCTCCAAATTTAATTGGATGTTGTATCAAGTTCCTAATTATAGTTTGGTTAAACATTTAACCGCCAAAGAACTTTAGAAGTCGCCTAAAATTGCTCTAATGAACAATTATGGTAGCCTTTCTACAAAACGAGGCTCTTATTTAAACCATGACATTGAGAGCTACATGAATAGGAGCACCAACTTTAACGATTTCAAAATATCCTTTAGCCATGATATTAAAAAATCTCTATTTTAAACACTAATGAACATCTTCAAACAGAGTGTTGAAATTTTGAAGATTTGCTTTGACGAAGAATTTCACTGGAAGTCGGTCGGTACAGCGGAAGTTCTACATTACTCCAAATGAACAAAACAAAAAACTCGTCCATTTACCAAAATGGTAGATCTACAATAAAAATGTCATGCTATATTTCAAAGAGAAGACTAGCTGTGAGCATGTGAACACAATGGTTCGAAAATGGAACATGCTAGGGTTTTGAAATTATGGCCTTGTATTTACTGACCAATAGTTTATTTACATATAGGAAATATATTTATAGAATATATACTTATAAAATGTTGAACTAAATCAATCAAAGGGTAGGCTATCTGCCTGTAACTGAATCCGTATATATTTGAACAGGATAAATCAGAACTGCAACTAAGTGGACATAATTTGGCATGAGGTCTTAACTCGAAATTTTTAGATTTGAATCAAATTTTGAAACAAATCTACCAAGGCAAACGCATTTATTTCTAATACCTAATCCTCTTCAGTGTGCTATGATAAAAATCAGTGCAATTAATTTACAAAGATTACATTAGCATGCATGATATACACATAGAATGAAAATATAACATACATTTTGAATCATTACATTTATTCACCAGTCCATTGTGACTTCATTTAGTGATACATAGGATGTTACCAACATCCCTACTCGAAATGATGAAAATATTACACAAATTTTCAATAATTTCATTTATTCACCAGTCTGTTGTGATTTCATTTAGTGCTACATAGGGTATTGGCAACATCTCTACGTGAAATGTTGAAAATATTACATATATTTTGAATCATTTCATTTATTAAACAGTCCGTTGTGATTTCACTTAGTGATACATAGGGTATTAGCGACATCGCTACGCGAAATGATGAAAATGTTATATACATTTTGAATCATTTATTTATTATATATGGGATTATGCATTTTATTCGGTTAGCATGATGGATGAATAAACATGATTCGGTTAACATCATAACATGATGATGCATTTTATTCGGCAAACGATATAACATTAATTAGATGTATCCACAATTACGTCAAAAAATTCTGATTTAATTTCTTCGTCTCTGCTGTACTGGATCTCCAATTAAATTAATTAAGAAATAAATATGTTTATCATGAATTTTTAAAAATAATTTCCTCGGAAATAATTCAGCAATTGAACTTTATTCTGTAATTCTTTAAACTATCTAGTCCTCTCGCAACCCTCTCAAAAAGCAAATATATATAAACCTTTTTATTTTATTACTTGCCTTAAAGGAAGAAGATATTACTGTTTATAATAACAAACCTCAGTATTTCAGTGTCTGTCTTCATTACACGTAATTACTTTAGCAACGCCTGGACTTTATAAATCTGTCTAACGAAAGCAGCAGTACCCGAAAAGATATTAGTATTCTTTTTCTTACGAAAAAAAGAATGAAAATACGACCAGATATTCTATCTAGGACATAAAAAAGTTTGGCATGCCAGATACATTCTATTTTCCTTAAATGAAAACGAAAAAAAACCCAGCTGGAGACATAATGCGAAGAAAAAAAGAGAATGATAGAAGAAATTACATTTTAATTAAACTTAAATGTTCATTTAATGAAGGAAACTCGATAAACCGATTAAATGTGGCGGAAACATACTCCTTTTGAAGGAGTTCTTTTTTCGTTTATTGTCTTCCCAAATGCATTTTCTGGAAATAAAGTTAAATGAATTTGATTTTTTTCTTCTCAAATTCATGGTCATAAAAATACGTTGTTCCTGAAATGAAAAGATTTGAAATACGAAATAAGTTGAAAATGTTTTCTGATGCTTTTCATGATGTATGGTTACGTTCAGTTGTTCCCAAGTTTGCTTCAGAATATGGAAGACTAAAATCTTTTGACGTCTTTTCTAAAGATGTACGTATATTTAATTATTACCATGCATATTGCTACAAAATCGTCTGGTATGTGTACGTGAATGTAGTCCAACAAACAAGATAAAGAAACTAACAGCACTTGTATAAATTAACAACAGAGATTACCAATAAATATAAGTCACAACACTTTCAATAGCGCTCAACTTATACTAGTTCACCAGCTTCACTACTGATCAAACTCCAACTGATTCATTCTTGGCTTGAGAGCTTGCTTTTTATACCTTTTCCATCATAGAGTGACGTCACATAGTAATCTCTAGAAAGTTTTGATATTTCCCTCTCCTAGTAGAAATAGGATCACAGTTCATGAATTTTCTAGAAGTTTCGTTTTGTCGCCAAGTTTGTCATCGAGGTCGGATTTCAATTGCTTGGCTCCCAGTAAAAGCTCTGTAAAAGTTCCTTTCCCGCCATAAAATTATTATGTTAGGGAAACAGCTTTATATCTTCGTAACAATATTTTGGTATGGCAAATATGAGTAAAAAATTGTAAAGAGACATTCTAAGATATTATTCCGTTAATTTCTAAGTGATATTGTTGATATTAAAAGATCTTTTATTTCCATTTTACAGTATGAGTCTTTAAACAATATTCTATTTAGGGATTAATAATAATTTTTTTCTTGATTCTTTGGTGAGCTAAAGATTGTCTGTCGACAACCCTTGAAATAAACTCACAAATATCGCTTGCCTTTCATCAGTTGAAAAATTTTACAAAAAGAAATACATTTTATTCTTTCAAGAATTAAAGCCGGTTTCTGAGTTCCAATCAATTCTTGTTAAAAAAAAGCGAAACATTAATTTTGTCAAGAAGTAACGCTGATCTGTGAGTTCTATTAAGTTTTTGTGAACAAATACACTTAGAGAAAACCGCGGTTTTAATTAGTTTATCTCGAAAATTTTCCCATTAAATCTATCATTGAAAATAAAATATTCAGCTGAATTGTTTCTATCTTATGTACTTTCTTCTGAAGTATCCATCCAAGCAATGGAATAGTCCTAAACGATTAATTTAATCACCTAATTGGTGTAGAAGAACTTTCTTTGAATGGGTAGTAAAGTATAAGGAGTAATCTGAATTACTCAGAATAAGTGGAAGTAGCCTCTTGCATTTACCTTTAATGGAAGAAATCTCCATGAATCGTTCTTAAGGCAATAATCTTGCATAATGAAAGGGCCCTGGTGGCCTAGTGGAAAGGTCTCGGCATCCCAAAAACTAGGATTTTGTCATTTTTTGTCCTTAAAGCAGACAGGGGTTTTGTCCTTAAAGCAGAGCGATTTTTGTCAGCCAGGTTAGAGCAGAAACATCTCTGCGCCTAACTGTCCCAAGAACGGTTTTAAAAGTTTGAGCCAGGTTAAAGTGTTTCTGCACTTTTTTAGAGCGTCCCGCCGCTGCTTATCTTGTGACTACACTACTGGTATGATAAAAATTGAAAATCTGCCAAAGGCTTGAATGATTCCATGCCAAGTTCGAAATTGGGTATGTTTAAAATTAAGAACAAATTGGTTTGATTTTTAACGTCTATAAATATAGGGAAAATATTCTTTTGTGAACTTCGCATTGTGGGATATTTGATATAAGCGATTCGAGTCAGATGTAACAATTTCTTAAGGAAGATCTTCGCAAAAGGATTTCAGAAATTCACAGAGATCAAAACAATACATTTTATTGTTTCTTTTGCAAGTCAGTCAGGGCGTTTATAATTTTAGATGAAAAAAGGAAAATGTGTAAACCTCTGTTTTGAAGGAAACCCAGATAAATTTGACTTTGAACAATTAGCCGGTTTAGGGAATTGATGTAATATAAGAACTATAACGATGAAAGATAGTCGCTGTAATATAGAAACTCGGCGACAGGTTTTCGTTATTACGAATCCAAGTGGCAGTGTGTGCAATGCAAAAAAATATGGCCTGGAAAACACTACATACGTCTCTTCAAAACTGGTGTGCTTTAGTTTGAATAAGGCCTTGAAAAATTACAAACGCAAGGCCTACATTCTTCGCTCCATTATTGAATTTTTGGCCTGAACTATAAAGGTATGAATAGGTGGAAAGCACGAGGTATCAAATATAGCTTGTTCGATGCCCCGAAACAAATCGAAGGAGGATTCTTCTCTGTATTTTTATCCCAGAAAATCTGATTTTCTGTTTTAAAACAGACCCCGAGACTCGTTAGCCTTAACATATAAACGGAACAATATATTGCTTACATATGAGGGATGTGACGTTGGACGTGACTGCAAAGATATTTCTGGCAACTCGATTGAGCCTAAGGAGAATATTTTGGTGTAGAAAATATGTTATTTCCAACAAAAATTTTTTTATCAAGAATAACTCCCAGTTGCTTCAACCAAGAAAGGGGAATTCTAATCAAGGTCAGAATGCTAGTAAATCTGCTATTTTCTCTCTTATCCGAGATAACAACTTTTCACTTGCGGATGTTGAAACTTTAATTTTTATGCCTTTGCCTAGCTTAAAAAAAGTATGATAAAGTTGTGCTTATACTTGTCTGTTTCCAACCATAGGACTAACATTACAGGGAAGCGAAGCTATAGTTTTGTAACACTATCTTCAACGAAAATCATTTCTTAATCGTTTTACTGTAATTAACCCTTTGCACTCTTATGTCGATTCAGACTAGACATTCTGAATGATGCATCTTTTATACATTCTTCATGGATAGCGTTTATTATAAAAACCATCTAATAGCAAAAACATACAGATTATTTTTTTGGAATTTAATCAAATTAAAAATAATATTTTTCAGCTTCCTAAAGCGCTATAGCAATCCTTACACTCACACGTGGATAATCATGCATCTTATTATCTTTAGGGGTGCAAAGGGTTAATCTCGAAGATTCCCGCAACTACTTCCAGCAAAGATAGGAACAAAATTCTAGTATTTTAGAGATCTCATATTCTGTCGCCATTCGCCAAAATGTTCGTCAGGTTTGTCGCCAAGGTCGAGGGTCAATGTCTTCCATTTGCGTGGCATTCCATAAAATCTCCGTAAATGTCACTTTCTAACCATAGGATTAACATGGCATGGAAGCGACATTATAGTTTTGTAACACTATCTTCATAGAAAATCATTTCTTAATCACTTTAATCTTAATTAACTTATAAGAAATGAAACTAACATGCAGAAATCTGTTAATTACTGTTTAGCACTTATTGAAATATATCATAAAGAATTTAATAAAACATATTTACGCAAACAATCTTGCATGAAACTGAATTCTCATTTTCAGAATTGTTCTTAGTATAATCTTAAAATAGATAAATACACTAGTATTCACATTAATAGATAATGAGAGAAATCATAATTAATGCAACAGTTGAAACGGAAATACTTTATTTTCTTAATATAAAGAATTATTCGTATGGATACTTTCTATAAAGACTTCTCTTTCGCTTCATTTTATCGAATAATCAATATAAGTTTCAAATATAAATGATTTAGACGAAGAACCAAATATTTTACTAGTGAGAAAATTTATGTATTATTATCAATCTGTTTAATGTATTGTTATAAAAATACCTAATTGAATGTGATTCAATTAGGTACTTAATTTTTCAGAACACTTAAACAGACGTAAATGTAACTAAAATAAGCTAAACTAAACAAGGTGAATTACTATGTATTGATTTTAAATCTTCTCGAGCTTTAGTTCTTAACACTACGAAGAATTTGTAACACTGAAATAGTATTATCACATTGAGTATGCTTAACTAAGAACGTGAATTTCTAGATATCTTTTATTTCAAAAGGTCTCTTTTGATTTATTAAAGTTTATTTAACACTTTCTTTTAAAAGGATTTCTTTTGATTTGTTCAAGTTTACCATTCATTAACGATGTCCCATATTTATCAAAATTCCAAATAAATACTCTACAAAAATGGTAGTTACATACAAGAGCGCATATCATATTACTTATACCAAGAAGTAATTTGTTTGTATTTAGTTTGTTTTCGACATTCAATCAAGCATTATTTCTTCTTTGCAAGAATTGAAAACATTTTCTGCCCAAATAAACATTAACGGATCTTGGTTCTATTTAATGCAAGGAAAATATTTAGACAGAACTGAAAAATTATTTCCACAAGTTCAGAATCATAATTAATAAAATCTGTTTATATAACATAGACGGAAATGATGATAAAAGCTACTAAATAACCTTTTAACTTGGAAGACTGTTGACACTAAACATGTTTGTTTGAGCATAAATAATTCTTCACAAGGGCTAGGAGACTAAAAGGATTTTGGCATAGTTTCTTTACTTTTACGAATCCGATGGGATTTTCTAAAAATTATTTGCGAAAGCCATTAGGAGCCTTTTGTTGATTCAGAAAAATTGCGAACAGAAATGTAGATAAAGATTAGTGCAAAAATATGTTTTCTTTCTCCTGTTTTAATTCTTCCAATACTAATAGATCGGAAGTGTTAAACAAAACATGTTTGTTTCTGATAAAGCCTCTGTGAATTAATCCATGACTGAAAATGAAATGTTGAAAAAAATTTAGTTATGCAATAGAAGAAAATAACTTTAATTTTCAATACTTCGAATTCAAATTGCTTCAAAATTCTTCTAATAGCAAAAATTCGACCTCTAGATTATAATGAATTTCGATCACTCTAAATAAGGAAAATAATATATTGTATATTTCTGTACCTGTCTGTTGATGTGTATGTAAACACGAAAACTGAAAACCCAATGGAAAATATGGCCTTAACAGTTATGATTCTCTACAACAATGCTCTGGAGTCGTCGGCACATCATCAGAAGAATGGATTTGGAAGGAAATATACAATGTGCCTGAAATAAAGAAATTTACGGGAGTGCCTGGTGTAAACGCTCTGATTTTGCGAAAACTATGTGCTAATCCGAAGTAATTAGAGGTTTTCGAAGAAGTGTTAGATATGAACTTTTGGGAAATATTGTCAACGGAAACTAATAGGTATGCGGAACAAGAAATGAATAAAGTAGATTGTCCAAGCAAGAACCTTGAGTACCATACATTGAGGACTATTAAAGTGTTGCTCTGATTTTTTTAGTTTTTTCAGGCGCCGCACAGTGTGTAATTTCGACAATCTAGGTGGAAAAACTTAATATTTCAAAAACAAAAGTTGATTGTTCGGTTTTTAGGATAAATACTGCTAATAACATACAAATTTGTTCAACTGAACAACTTATTTTAATATATGAGAAATTTTAAAAACGTTTTTACAATAACATAAATATTAGCTCCATTACAAGTAAGAGATATTGTATACATACGCATGGAAACATGTTATATGAGAAACACTGGTGTTCTAGAAATAGAAAAAAATTAACCGTTTTTTCTCAGATAAAATATTATATTTTCTTAATATGTAATAGTAAATATTTAAGAAAAATCGAGCTAAAAATATAAGCAGAAAAGTGGAAAAAAATTGAAAATTGATTTTGAATGAAAACACTCGTACAAAAGTGTTTCACGCACGTTGGAATAATAGATAAGTATGTTTTCATTCTGAGGTACTGCTCTCTTCTGATGGGTCCTCAGACACGATGACGGAATCTTCCTCATCTGATAAGCCTAATTCTAACAATTTTTTCATTTCTCGATCCATTTTCTGTTTTTTGGATTTTGGAGCTGCCCGTAAACTTGCTATATAGCGATCGGATATGATGAGCAATCTATGTAGTAAATCTGTATTTGTGTTTATCCTGGATGACTTCCTTGTGAATAGTTCCCTATATTGCATATTGTGTTTATTTCTTGCCTCCTGGGCTTCTTCAGAGTATGATCCAATCGCTTCAATTATGTCTCTCCCGTTAAATAAAATTTTATGTAGACTTATAGACATTGGATAGCAACTGAAGCTTCGAAGGTATATGTCTTGTGTCACTCTAGTAAATTCTGCGAATTTCTCTAAATTGATTTTTGTGTTACAGTTTATGCATTCGAGAATAATTCCCAAACGCTTGATCAAGTTGAACTCCACTCCAGTTATTTCTGTCGTTTTCTCAGGATGTCTAAAAAATTTGCGGGCAGTGTTTCCGTCATATGTGTTCCACTTTTTTGCTTTGACATGTGAACTAAAAGAATTAATTCTCGTCTAAATCTCTCTTAAACTTCTTCTTTTTAGATACTTTTTTTTCAGCTCCTGGTGCTTGCCATGCTTTAATTTTTAGCCTATATGAAATATGAAGAACGCATTCCATTAGCCTTATCCAAGTGTGGAGGGTTGATATGACAAACGGCAGAAATTCTTTACTCATTTCTTTCTGGGGGATAACACGCAATTTGTTCATTTCATTGGGGTTCGCCCACACAAGTAACATGTTTGGGTGGATGGACACGATGATACAGCATTACAAACTTTTCCGACGACTATACAAAATATCAGAGTTGGCGTTACAGAAATTTCCAAATCATCAAAGAAAATTTTCGTCGGCTCGAGTTCTTTTATCTGTTGTTTTATTTCTTCAGCTTTTGTAGTAATCAAATCTGTTGATTCTTTGCCAAAAATAAATTTAATTAGTCGATAGTACTTAGTCGAAGACGGAACTGGGCTTTTCCAAATTATACTTTTGGAATCTTCTTTACCTACCGTCTATGAATTTGAAGTGGAACTACACAAATACTGAAAAAGCTTTCGTCACTGAAATTTTCCTCAGAAAACTTTTGTTTATATCGATTTTGATCGAATCCATCCCATTTTCATTTCATAATAACTTCAAAAGCATTATTTGTGGACAAACGTAATTTTTCAGTAACAAATTCGATGTGACAAATACGTGAAACAGTGTGGTCAACGAGTGTCTGCAAAGTTATTTCTGCTGATGTTTCTGTCATACTAGTACTGTGCGGACAACATACCAGCTTGGCTTCTTTAACTTTATGATAGGAAGGATACAATTTGCAATTTAGATTTTCAGCATGCTCAAGTATTCGTTGGTATTGACGAGTGGACAAACCATTATCTACCATTAACACAAGCGCTTGTTCTTCAAGCTTATCACAGCACTTTCCGAATTCGAAAGTGTTCCAAGTTCTTGCGTAATAAATGCATCTACTTTTGAACATTTCGGGTTTTTCATCCATACTTCGAAAAGCTATCTCCGAGAAATTGAATGTGCCATTCTGCAGAAAAGGATAAAAAAAATAAATCGCAAGTTTTCGCAAGATATTTTTTAATATGTAGACTTATAAATGTTCTATCTTTGATGACTACGCAACCGCAAAGTGGTACTCGGTGGTACTCTAAACTAAAACTTTACATAAACTTATGACTTCGCTTTCGCATTGCAAAAAAATGACTCACCACATTTAGAGGCTGTTTTACGGAAATAAACACTGTGTTCTTCAAACAAAAAAGACACTGATGGATAGAAAATACTGTAGAAATGTAGGTGTGAAAATAAAAAATATTTAGAAACAGTAGTTCTCGAACGCAACGTTAACGAATTCTCTGCTCAGAGAACTAGCATTTAGGACTCAGCGCGGCAGGTGCAAGATCGCGCCTATTGGGACGAGTATAATAGCGCCCCCTGGAGATATTCTGAAAAACTAAACCCATTTTCATATGCAACGGATATTTTTCTATCAAAATATATAGCGATTAATAATTTCTAAAGAGGTCGAAATTTTAACTTTTTCCACCTAGATTGCCGAAATTACACACTGTGCGCCGGTCCAAATGCGGCGAATCTCTCTTATATATATTCTTTCAAATAACTACGAATATTCATTTCGAAGAGAACTCCCTATCATAAATATCTAAAGACTATTATTTTGAATCAAAATATGTTTTCTCAATTTAATCTGTACGATAGAAAATT
This sequence comes from Araneus ventricosus, assembly GCA_013235015.1. NCBI lineage: Eukaryota > Metazoa > Arthropoda > Arachnida > Araneae > Araneidae > Araneus > Araneus ventricosus. Next base: position 8,874 of record BGPR01004159.1, on the reverse strand, counting down.
TATCGAAACCACAACACAGCAATTCATCATTTATCCTCAATCGTCAATTTCTTTATTCTTCAACACTGTCAGAACTCATCAGATTCTAACCTGCCCGTATGGATGGAGGCAATATGATGCTACTATTTTTTGTTGTTGTTGTAATATCCACAGGGCTAAAGCAAATTCTACTTGCAAAGTCCCTACCGCACACGAATGGTATGCTGGAAATCGTCCTGGTCTGTCTCTACAGTCCGAAGGTACAAGATCCTCACAGACTGCATTGGCCAGACCTCGTAGTGGCCATATCAAAAGCTTCAAATTCGTCGACAAAGAAAAGACTTATTCCCTTTGCCCTTGTTCCTGTCCTGCTTCTCCTGCTCATGTCATCGACTGTATTGGCGCCTCTGCGAGGCTGCTGTGGAGTAAGGGGAATATGGACTTGTGGTACTGTTAGAGCGACATGGTATCATGGACCTGGTCTAGTATTTGGACCAGGGGGACATGAAACAACAACAACAAAAATGAATACAGTAGATTGTCCAAGCAAGAACCTTGAGTACCATACATTGAGGACTATTAAAGTGTTTCTTTGATTTTTTTTAGTTTTTAATAATCAACAGCGAATTACAATTATATTCATACCAATAATATAATTTTAATTAACAGTACATAAGAATTCTACAATGAAACAAGTTTCTTTAAATAAAAATTAAATGCTTATTTCAGGCACAATTTTTCATTATTAAATCTTATCGGAAGGGGTTAAAAGTACTAAGTAAACCCATTTGGTTGCGAAAATCGCAGGATGCAGCAGATAATGGACTTTCCACCAGCCTTCGGAAATCGAGGGATAAGTAGTGAGAGGTTTAAATGTCATTTCTGGACAGTACTGTTAAATGCTATACATTTATAAACAAAAATTTTTTAATCAATAATACGTGAAAATTTAATGAAGCTCCATCTCCAAAATTCAGTGCTATTTTTGTAATGAAACCACAAAATCCTTATACAAAAACAGCAGAAATAACGCGAATAAACCTTTTTTGAAGGTCGTTAAATAGAAGTGTTTCGTAGAGATTTCTTCCACGGTATCTGAATGTAAGACACTTGTTCCAATTTGTTCTAGTAATTAAGGTTATTCCTTAGAACTCATTCCAAGAAAATTCTGTAACTCAAATTACGTGATAAAATCATCCATTATCTGGAGAAGTATCCATCGTTTCAACTGATATTTCAGTAGAAAACATTCACCAGAGAAACAATTATATTGAAAACTTTTCTCGCAATAAAAGTTGTAAAGGAAAAAAGTTAAGAGGCAAAATTATTAGCACCTTGCTTATTACTAAGTTCAGTTAGATACAAGGACTGATTAGGAATGAAAGATCGACATTATTTAGGCAATAGAATTGGTTTTTCAATGAATCAAATGTATTTCTATTTGTCTAATTTTTGAACGAAAAGCAAGCTTGGGTTATTTGAAAGTTTGTTTCAGTGAGGGTCAGTAGACCACTATTCGTCATTATAAAGATTCACCGAAAAAATAATTATTAATCAATGAATAGAATACTATTTAATAGCTCATACTAAAAAAGGAAAAAAAAGTAAAATTATATGCAAGTTTTCATAGAAATTAACAACATCTCAAAAATGCTTCTTAAAAAATCTTCATACTCACATTTATCATATCGGAATATGTATATGCAATTGAGTTCAAAACGTTCCCTAAATAAAATTTATAGCATATTTTAACGATTATTGTGGGATAAATCTTTTTTAAAACATTTTTGGGCAATATTGTAATAGGAAAATTCTCAAAGAGCATTTAAACTTATTTCGTCGTTAAAATCTTTTAGCTTGAGGAACAACTTGTGTCTACTCGGCATGAATTTGGGAAAGAAGTAAAATCTCAATCCTTCACTTCCCCTCCCCCCATGAATTTCAATTCTAAAGAAAAGAACAAAAAAATTGTTCTAAAAAATTATGTCTCCAACATATTTCACCAGATAATCGAGTTTCTTACTCAGCCATGCGTTTAATTTGAGACCCTTTTAGTTTAATTAAAATACAATTTCTCTTTTTCCCCCTTAAATTATATCTCTGTCTAGACTTTTTCTTATATAAGTTAAGGAAAATATAATGTACGTGACGAGCAAATTTTTGTGTCCGTGTTAGAATGTCTAGTTTTATTTTCATTTTTTTCGCAAGAAAAGGAGTAATAACATTTTTTCGCTTAACTCTGCCCGGTTTAGCATATTAAAAATATCCAGGTGTTGCTAAAGTAATTAAGTGTAACGAAGACGGGCACTGATGGAATAATGAATGTTATGATTAATAGTACTTTGTGCTTTATTTGAGAAAGTACTAATATTAAGAGACTGAGAGTTATGTTGTTTTTTGAGCAACTTGAAAGAGGAGATCTCAAGGAGAATTTTTCGATAGTTTCGATAATTTCTTTTTGTACACTTCATGTAAAAAATGTGAAAAATTCCAATTCTGACAAGCCACTAAAACGTAAAATTTTGACCAACATAGATGCAGTTTATTCCTGACTGGATAACTGCACTGACTGGACTAATAAGCAACTCTGATTTCTGAGTTCCAGTCAGTCCTTTCAGACATTTATACTTAGTGACAAAGATGGTGGTAGTAATTCGGTCTCGAAAGCTTTTTCTAATTGTTGGTTTTATTGCGAGAAAAGTATTCAGTTCGATTCCATCGTTTAAGTACTTTCTTTTGAAGCAAGGTAACTCCGCCCGAAATGGTTAAGTTAATCACTAATTTCAACTTCAGAACTTGACTCGGAATAATTACGAAAGAACGGGTAATAATCTGAATTACTCGAATAGAGTTCAAAAAAGACTCCTGGAAACTGCTGTGAAAGACATATCAGTGAAACACTCGTTTGATCGTATTTACTTAATGAAGTAAGAAGGTCGTCCAGAAAGAAAAGAATCATTGAGAATATCTCAACAAAAAAGTAGTAAAAAACGTTGCTTACAACAATACTGAACCTAACACTACTTTTCTACATAATCACTGTTGTTATTGAGACACTTATCATAACGAGGCATAAGTTTTTCAATGCCGATATTATACTCATCTACTACTAGTGCCCTAAGCCATTAAATTACTGCTTTTTTAAGCGCCTCATCACTTTAGTCGTGTTTCCCAATAAAGCTTTTTTTTGGAAAGAAAATACTTTAGCAAATTTACCACGTTATCCAAAACAAAACACGTGGAATGTTTTCCTCAGGAATTGTGTCGATTCATTGACAACTCTCGTCCTCATGCAGCTGCAGGAAAGCAAAAAGAATTGTAGCGTTTCATGTAGGACGTTTCCGATCATCTTGCCAACTTGCTGACTCGTTATTTTTACCTCATCCCCAAAATGAAGGGTGTTTTCGGAGTAACAACACTTTAGAGAGATGAACCGTTTAGAGAAGCAATAACTTCGTGGCTTCAGGAGTTGGGTGCAGATGAGTATCATATCGGCACTGAAAAACTTGAGTGCTTTAACAACAACGGTTATTATGTAGAAAAGTAGTGTGAAGATCAATATTGCTGTATATAAAGTTATGTTTCGAAATCTTTTATTTAAACTGAGATATACCTGTTTATTCTTTACTTTATGTGTGACCCTCTAATTTAGAGTTCGGTGGAATATGTTCGAATTATTATCCAGCATTTTATTTTAGTAATATTAAAGTATCACTATAAATGTTAGTGCACAGAATTTATATAATTTCTTTATTTCATAGACACTAACTTATATTTTCATCAACATTTAAACATCTATATAGCATCTGATATCATAATGCTGAAACATCTAAACATATAGCTCAGCCTGAAAAAATCCATTTCAATTCTAATAGGATAAAGTTTGTATGTTTACTTACTGGCGTCCTTTGCGATCGAATCATTCAAGTAATCTGCAAAAATAAAGAATAAATGCTGATACGGGTGTACAGAATAGAAATTTTCGATTCCTCTGCAAGTCCCTTCTATACATAGTAACCATTGACGTCAAACGAGTTTTGAACAAATATTATAAGCCGATTATTTCAATACTGAGAGCCGCCTTTGCTTCTCGCTTTTATGAGAAATTGCTTGCAATGTTGTTTAAGAATAAAAAATGTTTTCAAATAAAAACATTTTTTTGTTTGAAAATTTAGGGCATTCAAGTTTTGCGATGAATAATAGTAAAGTTTAGCTTAAAATTTAAGAAACACTCTTGGGAAAGTAGTATGGAAAATTATTTTGTATCGAAATAAATTTTGAATTTTATTTTCTGTGAAGCATAAAAGGATGATGAATTTTCTCAAATTTTAGAAGTTTAAATATTTGCCATAATTTTTCACGAAACACAAGTTTAAATTAAATTAATTAAATTAAAACGTTGTATATAGTTTTATTAGAGTAATAAACAGTTGAAAATAATTATATAATTATTAAAATAATGAAACAATAAGATAAAATAATTATCAATTAATATAAAACTTCTTAAATAAAGTTTTATTAGCGTAATACACCACGCGAAAATCGCAATTCCTAATCACACAAATTTGAAATGATGTCTTTTGTAACATTATCTCGTCTTTTACTACAAAGAACAAACAAACCTTTGACATATTCTCTAATTTGACATATGGTATGGTGTGTTAAGCTATAACGAATTGGGGAGAGTCACAGTATATCGAACCTCAAAAGGTTCTAATTTATAGAGATAGAGAAGCAATTAAGTGGGTAGGTAAGAAGAACCTTCATCTGTCCTAGCCGTACGGCCGTGCAGAACAGTTGATGCGGTGGCGCGAAGAAACCCCGCCCTTACAAGAGGAAAAAGCATCTTTTGTCGGGTCAAAGTGCAGCAGACTCTATTACCAATCCCCCAGGTGCGCTGTCGAGTTCAGGCTTACAAACGTGACAGACACGCTGCGAATCTCCATCCCAGCTTCCCACCTTTACTCTTTAATCACGAGGCAACTTTTTTATTCTAGCCCCTTTAAAACAGGGAGTTTTTGGCAGGAAGCGTCATGAAATGGACTCGCCTAACCTGGGTGGTCATTTACCCCACCACCTCATCCTCTGCTATCACCTTCCCGTAAGGCGCACGGAAATGGGCTGTGGTTGGCAAGGATAATTGGATCCCCTGCCGCGCTTATCTCCTAAGCGATCTCAGAACCTCAACTCCCCTCAAAAGAAGCCAACCGCCTCAGACCGGCCTTCATCGCTGTTAAGGGAAATTTTTAGACCGCCCGGGACCACCTCGGTCGGTGTGAGAGGGTTAGGAGAGCAGCCACTCAACCAGCAAATATTAGTTTGAATTCTAGCAATAATACGGTAAAATTTCACAATTCATTACAATATAATACATTATTATATAAATTCGACAATACATATTATACCAAAATTCAATACATATCAACGACAATACGATATAGTACAATAAAAGTAATTTCAATAATTTGTAGGTGGCTGCAAATGAATAGGTAATAGTTTATTTTACTCTGATAAAAAAATCAATAAGGTTTAAGCAATCTGATAAAATGAACTCATAGAATAATAAAAAAGATTCAAGGCAATCATTTTTAGCCCAGTCATATTTTAAAGTTGATTTTACTTTCTTAATTGCATATTTTTTCTTTCGCATAGTTATAAAATCGGGTGCAAGTCATTTTAAAATTACAATGACAAATCAAAATTGCTTCAGTTGTAGCTACTGGCAACCTGCTTCTTTTGTCCGACCATTGAGTTGACACTGCTGAAGGAAATAGGGAAAATTGACATTAGGGAAAATATTCTCTCCACATTTGCATTGCGGGCTGGAATGACAAATATGTAATAGCATAGCTTTACTACATGACTTCTTATCAAGATAAGGAATGAAACGGGACAGAAACGGGACAAATAGTAATACGGGACTTGATAACGAAATGCGGTGATCGTCCCGTATATAAGGGAAGTATGGCAACCTTATGGATAAAGCAAGACGCCACAATGCGAATGTTTAGGTGAAGACAGAAGCAAACTTAGTAATTTTAACAAATTTTAACATTAAACGTTTTGTCAAGAGTAGCTTTAATTGTCTTCTACAGTTTAGTTAAATCATATGTTAAAAAATTTGGGTTTAATTTTTGGCGTATAAAATGCGTTTGCAGGAATATAATATTAATTTTTTCGCGCTCTTGCGTAACAATTTTTATACCCGATAATATTTCAGTTTATGCTAGTAATTTGATGATGAAGACGATATTGCAAGTTTCTTCAGTTTATATAATTTAAAGCTCTGGGTCAGCTTACTAAAGGAGACCCATTGCAATGAACATCAATTCACATTTCTGAACATTTTAAGTCTCAATATTTCGCAAATAAAAAAATAATTGTACTAGATTAAATCTTTTCGTAATACCCTGCGGAAATTCGAAGGAATCTTACAACAGAAACAGTGCAAAGAACATTTTAATCCCATCGTTTAATTTAATTTGTTTTTATCTTAGAAGTAATATACGTTAGCATGAATGAAATAAGCTTCAGCAGTGAAAAAATGTAGCTCTTCGCTTTTTTCATCCTTTCTTTGGAGATTTGAATCTGTTTTAAATTAAAATACAAAAAAAGGGAAAATCGTCTTTAAAAATGCCTTCCACCATTGCAGTTTAACTAATTTAGCGAGTTCCGTGTTCAGAAGTTCGTTTGATTTAGTGAACATTTTGCGTTTAATTAAAATCTAATTCACTTATTTTGTTGCATCGAGATTCTTTTTAGATTTTTTTCTTCTTTTCGGTCGAGAAAACCACAATATTATCTGGTTTGGCTGAGTTTTTATATGCAGATGTAAGGATATCGGTCCCTTCCTTTTCTTTGATGGATCAAATTGCAATTAAACATTTTTTTCTGTAAAGCTGCTAGATTTTACATATTAATAGCAGTTAGCACTTGTCTAAATGATTATGGAAGATGAGAAGAGACAATAATAGATTAAGAAATGCTGAAATAAATAGTACTTGTTTTTCTGTTTTCGTATTTGAAAGAAAAAATACCTAATATGAAGTATTTGGTAAAAGTTGAAATTAGGAAAGAAAATTTAAGAGAGAAATTACAAATATATGTTGCTTACTAAAATAAATAAAATTAAGTTATACAGCTGGAAGACATCTTTACCTGTCTTCCAAAAAAAGAAAACAACGCTGAAACGAATTTGTTTAAACATGAAGGTTTATTTTAAATTTTGTGAAGTTGTTTCCATCTCGATCGAAATTTTCCAGCTGCTATATAACGCCATCTTACTCAAAGCATCACACCTGTATTTCTTTCGAGTCCGTATTTCAGTTTTTCTTTTTCTGTACAATATATTTAAAAGTGTCTTCAATCCTTCATCATGATTTATTTTCATATCATTAATTTCACTTGGTTGTTCTTCAAGCTATTTATCTGTCATTGTTTACAAGCTAGATTATTTCATCATTAATAAACTCCTCAATGATAATCAGCTCTCATTCATTCATGAACATCTTCCATTGAAGCGTCATCACTGGCAGAGAGCCTTCCTGTCTCCTGAAACTGCTGATAAGCTGCAAAAATGTCACGTCTCCTCGCACATTCATTATTATCTCTACTAAAAATGAAGGAGAAAGTGCGTGTCTGTGTATCAGCGCTCTACACAGCAGACAGCTGGACTTAGAGTTAAGAAATAAGGCACACACATACTTTGGAGGTTGGGAATGTGCACCTCTATGTTTTTCAAATATTAATTATTTAAAAATTATCGAAATTTTAGCGTATTTCTTTGAAGATTTTGTAAAATAATATCACAAAAAAAGATTTTTACACTGTCTGAAAATAAAATATATCTTTTCTTTGATACTAATTTAATTACCGTGCAATTCTTTCTTTAATTTTAATAAATTTAAAAAATGTGTATATATGTTTTACAATACTTTTCTTTGTTGTAATGAAATTCATATCATATATTATCCTATACCAATATTTTATTCTGAGTGTTTGTTACATTGTTGATAGCCAAGGTATGAAGATTTGGCTTTCTTGCATATTGTGCAGATTTCTTTTTAAATCATGGTTATAATAAAAGATTTGAATTTTCTTGAATTTCTGGTAATTACAGATAAGGTTTAACTTTAGAAGGAAGCAATGGTAAAAAATTTTGCTGAGGAGATCGGTAAGACCAAGCTACCCGTAAAAGATTTATTGAAATTTTTCGCCATCAAAAATCTTGGCGAACCAGCTGGTCGCCACAGACGGCTAGTCAAATATAATAGCAAGGAAAGAAAGCAGACGGCTTCGCTAAAAATATTGGCGTTCCTGAAATTCCTGCAGACCAGATGATCGAACCGTCAATAGCGAAACTAAAAAACGTTTATATGGGAATCGAAATAAAATTTTTGATCATATTTAGTAATGATTGACGCAAGGAGAATCATGCATTTTTGGAAAATATTATAAGCCGATTTTATCTTTAAAGTCGTCTATCTTTGTGTCTTGTTCCTCTGAGACATTGCTTGTCTTATTTTTTATAAAGCAAAACAGTTTTCAAATAAAGACTTTGTATAAACATATGACCATTCACGTTTTGCGATAAATAAAGGTTAAAAAATCCGAAAAGCTTTTGAGAAAGCAGAAATATTTTCATTGCAAATTTCTTCAATGCTCTGTCCTGTTAAGGTAAAAAAAATCTGGAAAAGATTTCTGTCTCGCAGGATTACATTTTTACCATTTCTTGACCTCCATCTTGATAAAGAATCGACAAAATTTACTGCCTTTAGTTCAATTATTAGAGAAGGAAATAAGATTATTAAGAAGAAAAGTTAGGATTTTTTTTATGAATCTCAAAGACAAAAGGCAATCCATATATCTGATGTTTTAAAACAACAGAAAAGGTAC